>JAUCNO010000585.1:2072819-2088541 GCA_032353835.1 Enteromius viviparus | reverse complement strand
TATCTATCTATCTATCTATCTATCTATCTATCTATCTATCTATCTATCTATCTATCTATCTATCTATCTATCTTGTAACTTAAAAACTACAGTATGAATAGTCCATGTTGTGTCCCACTTTTTATTTTGGGAAGATATTTCATGTCATTTTATTATTCAGTGGAAAATGTACAGATTTTGTCTGCACAGCGTGTGTCACTGTGTGATTTGAGTGTGAGTGGAAGTCAGAGACAGAAAAAAAAGTATTTGTGTTGTTTTAGTGTGGCATGTGTATTTGCAACAAAAGAACACATAGAAGCAAAAACAGAGGGATGGAAACACAGGAAGGAAAGAAAACAACAATGAAGAAATTGTGCTTTCAGTATCCTGGTGGCTCATACAGACCCATTTTATCTACAATGAAGCTCTTTTCTGAACTACTTTTTACATCATTGTTTGCAAAAGCTATTTTCACTAACTCTGCCCACTATTAGTCATGCAATTACACTTTACCCAATAGCATATTACTTATGTTTAATCTCAGTGTAAATACACTAGCACACCAAATAAATAATTAACAGTGTTACTAAAGAATTAAAATAAATGCTGTTTAATGCTTTTAAACTTTCTGTTAATCAAATCAGAAAATATTAAGTTTCTGTAAAAGTATTAGCAGCACCACTGCTTTCAACGTAGATAATAGATTGAAAAACATAGAAGAAAAATGTTTCATGTGCAACAAATCATGATTTTTGAAGGATCATGTGACACTGAAGACTGGAGTAATTTGGAGTATTCATTAATAAATTAAATACAATTTTAAAATATTTTTATATAAATGTGCCCTTTGTGAATAGAACAGACTTCTCTTTAACTTACTGATCATATTTACTCATATAGCTGCATATTTGGATATTTACAGCACAATAATGGTGAGGTAATATACAGTATTGTGATTGGTTTTATCATACATTGCACTTTTATTTAGGAATTGCAAGTCTACTGTGTTTTGCCCTGCTGCTGATAGTTGCCTTACACATTTAACCACATTTTTCCATATTCAAAACAATGCAAATCATACTCCCTGGAAAACCAACACTAACCCAACCGAAGTGTGAGACCTGAAAAGTTGTCATCTTTGTAAATGTGTTTGTTGAAGAAGATGAAGGAGCGAGAGAGAATGCGAGCGGGATAGAGAAAGGAACTACTCTGAATTCCTCACGCTCACTAGCAGCTCTGTCATTACAAACGTCTGGCGGCAAAGGTTTGGGCACGAGGGCTGGAATCTCTCTCTCTCTCTGTCTGCCTCTGTGTTATTATACAAAATCACATGCTCAGAACTGCTCTATGAAGACAGAAACCTTTGGTCACGCTGTATATATACATTCCTCGAGATTTTTAGACCTCTATTTGCACTTGCAATGGCTTTAACGCTGACAAGATTAGCGGCTAACTCTGTTTTTATGGATGTTTGTATACAAAAAAAAGCTCAGACGGTACGTATATAAGGTCTCGTTTGCCCACAAAGTTTTCTGCCAATGTTTGAGGCCAAAAACACTGTTTTGGTAAATGCAACAAAATTGCATCTCGGTTAGCAGGATATTCCGCAAAAGGATTTAGGCAGCTTGACCTTTAACTGTGGGATGTGACCCTTAAAAAACTTTTGTAAACTTCAGGGCATGAGAATGTGAAGCTTTGTGGAATGAACTAATTGGCCAGGTTTGGTTAAGTCCATAGGTTAGTCACTTATTGACTTTATGAACATTTAGCCACAAGCTAGTCACCCGCTAAACCCCAGACAGACAGAACTGTAAACCCAAAATGGATTCCCACACTCGTATCACGGCGGACTATGCTTCCAAGCTGTAAAAACACACTTAAGCCGTAACTTATCACAGAAGTTGGTGTGCTTAAGAAGATTACTCCTTCACACAGCTACACACACAGACACTTAATACTTACACACAAACACGTTTCATGTAGGAACCTGCCTTGCCTCAAACCTGTAAGGTCACCTGGCATTTACGACGCAACGCAGATGTCCAGATCTTACTCATGTGAAGACGGTGACTGTCAAACCTGTCCTGCTGAAAGCCGGCCAACTTTCAAAAGCGCATTTGCTTATTACTATAACATGTTGTTCATGTTGGTATTGACTAAAACTATTAAACATCATCTTTGGTATTTGAAATTAAGCAGAAATCAAATTTAATTAATTTTTATGTTACTTTGGTGACTAATTGAAATGAGTTTGATTTGAAGTATGAAAATAACTAAAACTGAAATCTTATAAAGATTTTAGTGCTGTTTAATGATTAATCATGATTATTTACATCTAAAAGTTTTTGTTTATATAATATTATATATATATATATATATATATAAATGTATGTAAATGTTTTCAAAATATATAGTGAATGTGTGTATAATAATAAAAATAAACAGTATAATAAACAATAAACATAAACAGTACACATAAATATATTATGTAAACAAAAACCTTTATTTTGGATGCGATGAATTATTTGACAGCACTAAAAGATTGATAAAATACAAATTAAAACTGTATAAAAATGCTTAAAAAACGAATTAAAATTTAAAAAGCACATTGTAAAATTACTAAAACTTAAACAAAAATGAAAATATAAAAATAAAAGCTCTTTCAAAATATTGATGATCATCATTTTGTCATCCTTTTGATGATACAAACTTATATAACTTTCATTCCTATGTGGAGATTAAAGATGATATTTTGAAGCTCTCTTGTCTTTACAGAGGAAGTTGATGGGGTCCAAAACAACATTGTATAGACACTTCTTTTTCCCCCGCTTATATTATATGGTCCTTAGATTATTATAATTATAATTAATTAGCTGACCACTTCTATTCACATTAATTTTATAGATAAATCTTTGCTAGCATTTGTCTTATTTGTTTTTAACATGACACAAAGTAGATTTGTGAGAACTGACTTGGTCGAATGTTCCTGATCCTTGAACCCTAAATACTTGATACTAGCAGCTTTTTTGATCACTTGGAAACCCAATTTGCTTTTAAGCTTTAGCTCATTACAGATAAATAATTCAGCTTAATTAACATCTTGACATTCTCTCTAATCCAGCTCTGTTCTGAGACCAGTTTATAGAGTCAACACCCATCTTCTTTTGAAGTTCTGTCGGGCTTAAAGACTGCTTTGTGATCAGATTACCATTCCTTCAGTTGGTAAAGCCGCTCCCCTCAGCTTGTGGTTGGCTGCTGGGTTTGTGTGTGTGTGTGTGTTTGGGGACAATCGTTCTCTCTCTCAGAGCAGTGAAAGGCAGAGCGAGAGAAGGAGTGCAGTGGAGCTTTACTCATGAAGCTGCCTGCAACCCAGCCAAACTTTAGCGGCTTCTCGCTGGCTGTCCCGGGATCAGGCTTTTGCCAGGGAATTCTGCAGCCCGGCTCCGACACTCTGAGGTACAGAGGAGGAACTTTCTTTGTTTGAGGATTTATGAGGTGGAAAGTTGCTTTGCCACGTGGGACTGTTTTTGTGTGAGTGCCTGAGTGTGAAAGAAATAGGTGTGCGGTCACACCACTTTACTCAACTTAGATTTTAAAAAGTTTTAGAATGAAATAAGCATTTAGTCAATTTGTATTATATACAGAATATTTGTAAAAAATAATGCCAGCAATTGTGGTTAGAAAATAAAAACCAAACATTTATAATTATTAAACAATTAGATTAAACAATGTACGTTTATTTTATTGCAAAAACAAAGGATGCACTTTGAGTAATTGTCTAAGACAGCGATAGTCATCTTTGTAGAGTATATACTTAAAAAAAAATGCCTTTGACCATTTGAGTGTAATTTGTGCACTTTAACCGTTTTTATAACAGTCAATGAAAGGCGAAGACTGTGATTGTTCTCAGTTTTGGTACACATGTGTCATCTTCCTTGCTCTTTGCTATTGAAGAGCTCAAAATTTAGCACGCTGTCACAGCTTCATCTGTATTGCTTATCTGAATAGACTAACGTTCTTACGCTTGAGGTCAGTAAAAATCATTTTAAATTTCAACACTTAATCATGAAATGGTTTCCACAAAAATATTAAGCAGCACAACTGTTTTCAAGATTGATCAAATAAATGTTTCTTGAGCAAATCAGTATATTAGTTTGATTTCTAAAAGATCATGTGACACTGAAAACTGGAGTAATGCTGAAAAGTCAGTTTTGCCATTACTAAAATACATTTTTAAATATATTAAAATAAAAAGCAGCTATTTTAAAATAGTTTTGAATATTTTGAATATATAATATAATCATATTTAACTGTTTTGCTGTATTTTTTATTAAGTAAATGCAGCCTTTCTGAGCATAAGATACTTGTTTTAAAAAAAAAAACAAAATAAACTTTTGAACATTAGTACAATTTTCCAAATTTTAAAGGAATAATCGCCGCCGACACCACCACAACACAAACATTTTCCTCAAAGCAGCAAGCTTGACAATGACCCATGCATTTTATTTCTTGCTGTTCCTGGTTAAAGTACCTTTCCTGATCTCCCACAATGCCTGGCAACAGGGCTGGGGTTGCTGTAGAGATGGGTATCCTTGCAGAACTAATTGATAGGCCACCCAAAGCAAACAGGACGGGGCTGAGTGTGCAGTCGAGTTGAAGCTCAAAACTCCACGCTGCTCTTCTAATAACAGGTTTTTAGAGAGAAAAAAAAAACAATTTCCTGCCCTGTGGATCAACCCCCCTATATGCTTTTACTTCTTTGGGGCTTGACACTAATCTAATCTCCCGGTCGGGGGAGGGACGGGGGCCGGGGCCATTGTTTCTGCATGCACGTGTTTGACTACGGCCGAGTAGATGACAGGTTGTTTTGGGACGGTGTGTGTTTGGTCTTGTCAGACTTGTGTCTTCTGTCACTGGTAATTAATTTGCTGATTCATAATATTAGCTTTAAAGTATTAGTGAACTTGATGTTGGTAGCGATAGATTGTGGAAAGCACACGAGGCTGAGAGCGTTTATACCGTTTTTATTCAAAGCATCTCAGACAGGGTGTCTGTTTATATAGAGATTTGACTAGGATTTGCCTCTTTAATTGTTTAACATCGACTGCAATGGGAGTCTTCACAACTGAAGGTTTTTGTTTAAATCGATTGACCCAAAATGTAACATTTTGTCCTTGTTTATTCACTTTTATGTTATTTTAAACTTTTTGATCTCTGAAACTTTCACTTTTTTTAGTACAATGGCAATGAATTCTGACTGAAGATATCCATTTCCCACCTTAAAAGTATCCTAAAGAATTATAAAAGTAGTCCACATAACCCATGTGCTATATTTTAAGGCTTTTGGGTTGTTAAAGGAATAGTTCACCAAAAAGTGGAAAAAGTTTGTAACCAGGATGTTTTAGGTCACCATTCACTTCCATTGTATTTATTTCCCTACTATGGAAGTCAATGGTGACCCAAAACAGCCTAGCCACTTGCACAAATCACTTACACACATGTCATTCCAAACCTGCACAATTTAAGATATTTTGTATGAAAACCGGGAGGCCGTCCCATTGACTGCCAAGTAATGAACACTGTCAAGAAAAATCGTACCTTTGACCATTTGAACCGTAGCACTATTTTGGAGAGTATCCGCTGAATACAAACTACGTACACCCTTCTGTGTCAGCCGCATCACAAGGATACGCTGTTTATGTGTAAATACACATAGAAAACGTATCCTTGTGTTGCTTATGCTTGTGTGGTGTTGTGTAAACTGTTAATCTGATATAATCTCAAGAAAGCCGTGATGACTTATGGTCAGTGGTTTGAACTCAAGAACTTAATCGGTTGTGAATAAATATGTATTTATTGTAGATTTTCCCTTTGTTTTGATGTCTTGATCTCACATATGTCTCAAAAACGTCACCTGTACAGTGTTTAAAGAAATTTTAGTAATTGTGTTCAGATTTGCAATGAAGCCAAATCAAATTTTTGTCTTTTGTTTTGTCATGAAAGCAAGAAGAGTCGTGACATTTTCATCTGGGTGGTTGTAGATACTATTCTTTAATTATTCTTTGATTTTTTACAATGTTTTGTGCTTTAAATTGACCCAAAATATTTATTTTCTTTCTGGCATTTTTAAACCATTGCTTTGTTGGTATTCCATGCCTCCTTCAGAACCAATATATTGCTCACTCCCCTTCTATTTTGGGCTGGTTGCACTTGGGCAAAGTAAGAGGAATGTCTTTGGATTATGTTGAAAAGAAAGAAACAGAAAGATGAATTATACGTGTATAAAAGGACCACTTTTCGACCCACCTCTCTACCCTCTCTGCCACCCACACCCTCTGCTTCTCTCTCTTTCATGTATGAAGTATTGTGTGGCTGTTCAGAACTTTGTTTTGTTGTTGTGAAGATCAGAGAAGTTGACATGCTGGTCAACAAGAAAATAATATGTTGGACTGTTCTGTTGTGCAACCTAAAAAATGTGACTAAACCATATAGGAGTTGGTTGGGCTGACCTTATTTAGTCAACATAACATTTTAAAAAATTAATTCATTAAAGTTTTAATGTTGTATAGCTTTATGGCATGGTTTTACAGACAGGGCTTAGTTCAAGACAGAATTAGGCCAAAGTTCAATTAGGAGATTCATTTTTTTATGAACAAGCCTTAAAAACATTATTGATGTGCATCTTGAAACAAAACAATGAAGCTGAAGTTGTATTAGTTTATGCATTTCCTTGGACGAAACAGGCTTTTATAAGTTTATATCTGATTAAAGTTAATTTTTTTGTCATCCTTTCGCTGGATCTTTTCAGCAAGACTGAATGCATTTAAATGAATTTCATGGCGTCTTTAAAAAGGAAAAAGTGACTCATTCATGTCTATATTCTTTCCATATTATTTCTGGGGGCTTTTTTTGGTATTTGTTTGCATTCGCCATCTATAGCATCTGACAGCACATGGCAAATGATGAATGAAGCAGATCATTTAAGCAGAGACGTTCAAGCGGACAGACACATTAGCACAGTGTGTGTGAGAGCTTTTAGTGACAAATAGCCCCAATGGGACCAACTTTCTCACAGCTCATTAAAACAGGAACCACAGACGTCCTTCCACGCCAGTTGTGTCAGTTATGACAGACGTGAGCTATGGAGACTTTGTCCGTATCAAAACAAGTATCTTTTCAGCTGAGTGGCTGAACGTCAGGACTGCGGTGGATGTTTGAACACACGCCTCTCTTTATTCATGACTGCCTGTGAATGAGCTTATGGGCTGGTTTGTTTGCCTGAATGATCCTGAGAAATGAGGAGGATTAGGTGGTATCTTAAGTGTTGATAAGACGTTTTGTTGCCACACAGAGTTGCTTAAGCTGGTTCTCTTAGCATCGCTCGAGGCTGGAGTGGCCTAAACCGGTAGCTTGTGGGAGTTCGGGGCAGTCTGTGTTTGGATTTAGCAACAAGCATGGAGGGACTTCCTGTTTACACACCCACATCATGTTCATTTCAGCAAATGTCATTTTCTCTGTCTTTCAGATCTTTTCAAAGCTTGCCATTTTTAGATTGATTTTTGTCAACTTTATATTTCATCTTAAGTAGCACAGTTGTTGATACAGATTTTTAAACAAAGTAAATAAAATGATTTCATCTAAAGTAGAAAAATGTGTGACTTTAAATTTCAAATAAATATAAAACATTTAATATATATAACAACATACTTTAGCTGTAACTCTTAAATTTCAGTAGGTTTAAAAATAAAGTATACATATTAAAATAATAATAATAATAATACAAACACTTGATTGCCTGAAAGTGTTTTAGCCTGATTTTAGATAGATAGACAGACTGACAGATTTATTTTTGTTTGCAAAATATATGTCTGTGTTCTGTGTATATTTATTGTTTATATATAAATACACACACACACACACACATACAGTATATTTAAAAAAAATATTGACATGTCTATATTTATATTCATGTAATTTAGATGATAAATAAATATATGTATTATATAAACAACATATCGTTCTAAAATATATGCATGCATTTGTGTGTATGTATATATATATATACATATACAGATACATATACATAATAAATATACACAGTACACATACATAAATGATGTGAACAAAAGCTTTTATTTTGGATGCGATTAATCGCAATTAATCTTTTGACAGCACTATAAAATATGTAACTGAACATTTTAGGCTTATTTAAGCAAAAGTAGTATAATATTTACAAACAAATAAATGTATTTGACTTGAAGTATCAAAAACTGATTCTGTTACTGTCAGATTTTGTTAAATATATAAAAACTGTTTATTCTGTTATTGTTATCCAAAAATAACTAAATTAATAAAACAGACTTGAGCTAAAATAGCCAATTCATAAAATGTACAATCACACATCTCACAAAAGCATTTTTTCCCTTTAACCAGTAATGTCTTTGGTCCATATGATTTTGGTTGAGCCCTGCTGAGCATCCTAATGGATTTCGTCAGACAGGAACACTGTGGGAAATGGGAGAAAGCAAAGCAGAGCGCATTGAGAATTTGAAGAGCAGAGCTAATTAAAACAAGTTTTGAGGAGCTGAGAGACGCGCCTAATGTTTCAAGCATGATGGGAATGCAGGTTTTTATGCTGAGGCTATCCCTGTGCAGACTTCATGACTCTCCACAGATGCTGTTTTTGCTTACCTTTCCTTCCATTCCTACTCTTTACATCTGGAGTTTCCATATTACCCTGAACAGCCAGCATCCGTGAATTCTGTTTTGTCTCTTGCAGTGCTCTTTTCGCTTTATTGATATCCTGTCCCTACGAAATGTAGAGAAATGACTGTTGCTCTGTCTTTTCTCTTTGTTCTCAGTTGGGACGACAGCAGCTCAGTCAGCAGTGGGATCAGTGACACCTTGGACACAGATGACCTCAACACCAGCTTGTCCTTTAGCTCCTACGTCAACACCCCATCTGTCCCACACGGAGATGTAGATGAACAGGTCAGTCATTGATACCACAGCCTCATGGTCTACAGAATCAGAAACATCTGCAGAAGTTCACACAAGAAACAATTTTAAAACATCCTTCAGTTTGACTTGACTTGATTGATTGTCAAACAAGTAATCATTTATATTTTTATGATGGAATTTTTTTATGTGTTAAGCTTGAAATTCTAAAGTCTGAAATTTTCATATGTGTTGTTTAGATTAGTTTATTTTTTCGTATTTATCATCCTTCTTTTTCAAAATGTTTGCTACAGATTCAAAAATACAAACCTGTCCTGAATTTATGATTCATTTATTATGTATGTATGTATATTTATGATGAAAAAAAGTTTTGGAGGAAGTGTGTAAACATAAGTGACACAATTTTTTTAATTAAATTTCGGACTCTGTGTGCAAAGACTGTAAGTCTGGGACAGAGATAAAAACTATAAAAATGTTTTATTATTTTAATATAAATATATATATATATATATATATAAAGTCTTATAGAAAAAAAATTATATGACCTTTAAAGGTATATTTCACCCCATGATTTGCTCACCGTCAAGTCATCCTAGATGTATATGACTTTATTTTTACAGATTATCCATTTAAATAAAAAGTGGAAATTAGGTTTTTTTATTAATAAGTAATATTTAGAACTTTATATTAAAAAGGTATGTATATTTATCTGAAATATGTTCATTGTAATAAAATTGAAGACTTTGTTACAAAAAAGTGCCTGACTTTGAAGAAACACCCATGTAAAGATGCACAGGGAAATGTAGTAGCCTCATAAATATCTCACTGAACTGTTAAAAAGCCCCTTAATTTGATTCGCCATCTCTGGTTATCATTATATGCAATCAAAAACAGACCTGCACGTTTACAGAACTGCTTTGGGAGCGGTTCTGTTGCTTCATTGTCCCTTTTAAATCAATAAAACATTGGTGGGCCCTTATCAGAACTAGCCTGTGCAGTCTGCGTGAATGTGAGTCAGCGGACTGACTCAACTCTGCCCCGGTGATTGATCATCTTTACAAGCTCAAAGCAGGTTAACATATGCTGAGCAAATGGGCCAGTACAGTGAAGCAAAGATATGGCGTCTGTCTCGCCTGTTCTAACAAGATGAGTTCTTTAAATCCAGACGTGGCACACTGGGTTGTGTGCCAGGAACTTTTTACCACACCTATGACTTTGTGCATTGGCGTTGGTTTTTAAAAGTGAATCCCATGACTCCAATTATCTTCAGTCTTTCATATTTATCTCCGCAGGTGAAAACACTTATTTTTTTTCTCCATTTGTTTTTGATTTTGCTTCTTCAAAAAGTCTCATATGTGTTTTCCATTACATATTGGTAGTATATTATCACTGAGAGATGATTGTAGTGTAGTTTTTTTTTATATTGGTTTATTGTTTGTTTTTGTTTATATTTAAGATGCAGAAAACATGTTATGTTTATATATATAAATAATTATACATAATACAATTATATAAATGTATATACATGTAAAAATTGTGTGTGTGTGTGTGTGTGTGTGTGTGTGTGTATTTATACATACGTAATAAATAAACACAGTAAAACATAAATTATAATTACATAAACAAAATTTTTATTTTGGATATGATTAATTGTTTGACAGCACTAGTTGTAGTTATTTTGCTACATCAGGTTATACTGTATAAAAAGAAAGTTGCTTTGGCTCATTAGTTATTTTCTTATTCGTTTAATTTGTTCAGTTGACATTTGTTTTGTTTTAAGTTACAAAGATCTTTTTCAACTCTAATAGCCGTAAACATGATTTCAAATTGAAAGAGATTAGAGCCACGATCCAAAAGTGCATCCGAAGCCAAATATCTGCTACCTTTCACTTCCACACCCTTGTACTTTTTCCCTATATAGTCTCCCCTCATTCTTCAGGCTGGAGTGGAGGAAGGATTTATTGTATCGGCGTTGAGATAACAATGTTTTGGAATTGGCCTGATAACAACTGGAGGCTATTAACATTCTTTCCCTTGCAATAATTTTTATGAGGATTTTCAGTAGCAGCTGAACAACAGCTTTCTAAAAGGGAGTGATGTCATACATTACAAGGTCATGTAATGGGCAAGTTGGTTGTTTTCTCACATAATCTGATTTTATGATGGCTGTTGATGGTGCTGCTGAATAAATTAATTGCTAACTTAATAGTTCGCGCTTCCTTATGATGACAATTTAGGTGTATTTGGCATGCTGTCCAGAGGGCGAGCCTGGAGATCCACGAATGCTGAGCCCTAGTTGTTTGAACCCTAGCGAGGGCTGGGTTGTGGGATGTGTAACGGATGTGTGACACTGTCTGAGCTAGCTTATTTAAGGGGAAGAAAAAGAATTTTATTGGATGGAATTGGTTTGATTAGGGAACTCAGTTCCAGCCTTGGCTAATCATGCGTCAGCGCTCCTCTCGAAATTTGTTTATCAACATCACTTAGCTGTCGGTGATGATATTGTATCTCAGTCATTAAAGATATTATATAATATATTTGTCCATATCAGTCAAGAGTCCTTTTATTTACTTTTTAATGTTAAAGACTTTCAAATATAATAACTCTTACATTTAAAGGCAGGCATATATGTATGTTATATACAGTATTTATATTTGGTAACACTTTATTTTATGGTTATATATTTATTTTAATTGCTTATTAGCATGCATATTACTTGAATATTAGCTATTTATTAGTGCTAATTAAGCATATATTAATGTCTGATTCAACATCTCTAATCCTACCCAATTCCTAAACTTAACAACTACCTTATTAACTATTAATTAAGAATTTACTGAGGGAAACATCTTAGTTAATAGTTAACAGGTGTTACCTATACTAAAGTGTTACCTTATGTTTTTTATATTTATGTAACATCTTATGTTTACTCCTGGCACCCCCTTTGTTAAAAAATAATTGTACTAATAATTAATTTACCAATAGAATAAAATAAATTCATTAAATATGATGATTTCTGACCAGTTTTTAGTAAGTGGAACGAAGTCCTAATATAATTTACTGCTATGTATGATTATTATTAAAATCACTATGTTAAACATATTTTATCTATTTATATTTCATATCCTAAAAACAAATTAACTTTGACAGCCCTAAAAAAATCCCCCCACAGACAACCTGGCACCCCCTTGTTGCCTGCTGAAAAACAAACAATTCTAACACACATACACACACACACAAACACCAATAGACAGTCTTACTTGTTTGAAAAGAACATAGAAATTCGTTTTATATTCAGAAGTTCAGAAAATTTTCTTTTCAGTTAATTATCTTGTTTTCCCTCGTTCAGCTTCAGACAGACGCAGAGAAGCACTCTGCAGTGAAACACAACCCCAGCTGGTCCAACAACGACCCTAAATGTTCAGAAGCCAGCTCTGACGGTGCCAACAAAATGGAAACCACAACTAAATGGAATCACAGGTCCTCGGATTTCTCAGATGAATCAGAACGGGGCTTGATGGGTCGCAAGACACCTACAATTTCCCAGACAGGCTCTTGGAGGCGGGGAATGACAGCCCAGATGGGCGTCACCTCTCCACGGACGAAATCTACAGCACCTACAAACTGCAGCTCACTCAAGACACATGGTAATTTTTAAGATGGTCATGTGTCTTATTCTCATGTCATTACAAACTTTTTTGGGAAATCAAAACAATGGATTTTGATGAATGTTTTTACCCATAAAATGAAAATCAATGGCGTCAAAAAAAAACAAGTTTGAAGAAAGAGTCATGCTTTAAAATGGCATGAGAGTAACTAAATAATAACCAAATTTGAATGTTTGAGGTAATTTGTTCCTTTAATTGAAATATGAATAATGTTTAATTTAGAAATAATGAAAAATGTTGCTAATCTGCTCCGAAAGCAAGCTAAATATGTTTTTTTCTTTTAATTAATTTTTATTAATGTTTTTTTATTTTATTAGTAATTTAATGTTATCTTTTTTAGATTGTTTCATTTAGCTTTATTTATTTAGTTTTGTTCTTTATGTTAAGTTCCTATCATCTTATATTTTTATTTTAATAATTGTAAATATATAACTTTATATAGTTTTGGTTAAGAGTAACAACACTGTCTGAGCCACGTCTTTGTTTTCATGTGGTTTCCTGAGGCATAAAAGCCACAGAGATGTATTATCTGATCACAGATCGCATCAAATTGCACCATAACACCTACATTGTCTTATGTGTGGTGTGCTGCGCTTCTTTGCTAAGACTTATGTTCAGACGAGTCCTGACATGGGCCATGCTACTATCTTCAAAAACATGATTTCATTTTGTGCATGTCGTTGTTCATCCCACAGGTAAGACCGACGACGCCAAGGTGTCGGAAAAAGGACGTTCCAACGGCACCCACTCCACACCTGTGGATGACACCAAGAAACCTCCCCTCAGTCTGACCTCGCGCACCCCGACCAGCACTTTTGGTTTCAAGAAGGCTCCGGGCGCAATGGCGACAATAACCGCAAGTGGAGCTGTTGTAACTAGTGGCTCTGCGACAGTGGGAAGGATACCTAAATCAGTTGGGTATTCTGGAAGTCGAATTTTGATTCGTCAAACAACTGTTGATGATGGATACCTTCCTCCAAGTGCTCGGACAACTCTTCAGTACCGTAGTTTACCGAGGCCTAGTCGAACTGGCATGGCTCGCTCTTCTAACCGCTCCAACAACTCAAGCCTTGATGCTAGTTTTTGCAATAAAGGTACTGCCACGCTTCCCAATCCTAAAAGTCGCACCTTAGTCAAGTCTCCAATTGGAACAACTAACCAGACAGATCGAGAAAAAGGTATCTTTTCCGATGTGGAGAGCCAGGTACTTAAGACTAGTGCAACTACCCAGACGGGATGCCAAGCTGGACGGCAAGCAGGAGGAAAGTATTCAGAAATGTCCTCGCCAACCCTTCGTAGGTACGTTCTAGAAGTTTAGCTCATGTTGACTGTTTCTGAAAAATGCATTTTGCGAGGCATGATTTTTACTTGATGTGGATGAAAGCAGCGTTTTAGGTCCCTCAAATATTTACACAGCAGTTCTCAGCTGGGCTGAGCGAGTTCCTGAATATTCTACTCCTTATGTGCTGGACGGCGTTCACAGGACTCACTGTTTATCTAAGCGATTTGATTTTGGTTGAGATTCTGAGGCTTGAAAGGCGTCTTCTGGCCACCACAAGTGCATTTTCCTTGGGCTTCTTGATGTTTCTCTAAGACATGGCACAGACCAAGAGGGTGGTGTTTGTTCTAGCTGATTAGCTTGCTAGCTCTGACTGATTGCTTTCCTAGTCAGTAGAACCAGACTACAGATAGACTGATGTTATCAGACTAGGCAGTACATGAAGTAATGAGAAAATCAGAGGTGCCAGACTATCCTTATCCCATATTTTTCTTTGTAAAGAACAGAGGTGTCCATCCTGGATGGCTAGTGGCCTATAGAGTTAAGCTGCCCCAACACCCTTGCTCGGAGGTTATTAGTGGGTCTGTCAGACTTATTGAGTAATACATTAATGAAAAAAATGGTTCATAAAAGACATTTTGTTTGCAATTTGGTAATCGCAGCCTGCACTATATGATTCAGACGCTTAAATTTTAAGTATAAGACAATTTCAGGAATGACTCCTTAAAAAGAACTTTAATTTTCAGTTATTGTCACAATGTTTAATTTTTGTTGCAAATGCAGCCATTTTAGTTCCATTTTTAACTTTCTTTTCCCCCTTTGCATCCAGACTCTTTGGTAGCAAATCTTGCTACAAGCAAGCTCCAGTCACCACCATGGAGAACATGAAGAATTCCACCATCATCTCCAATCCTCATGTCACATCCGTCCAACAGAATGGCTCTGTAAACACACCGTCTGTCACCAGCGGAGGCAGCGGTGGCTCAGTTTATAGTGACAGCCTGACGCTGTCCTCTGGGGGTCATGGACAGCAGACCCCTTCCTCTATGACCTCCAACCCAGGATCAGCTTTCTCTCCTTGGGGAGGCAGGGATGGATTGAGCTCCAATCACATCAGTAGTGACTCCATTGATGTTTCTTTGGGAATGGAAGATTTATGTCTTAATCGGACCAACAGTGCCCGGACTGGCCTATCAGACAGGTGAGAAACTGAACTAAACTTCATTACAACACAAATGATTCTTTCAACTGTTTGAGACTTGTAAGTATGGTTCTAAATCTATAGTGATGATCTTTCTTTCTTTTCACCTACTCTTCTTTAATCATTTCATTATCTCCTCTCCCTTTTCTGTCACTTTTATCTGCCTCTTTTTGTTTTGTCTGCCCTGTACCCTTCTCTAGCCCTCATTCCTCACCCTCTGCTAGCCCTAAATTTACCCGCAACACACTCCCACGGAAACAGGACAGGTAAAGCTATCTTTGTGGTCTAGTGGTTATTTTTGCTTTGTGTTTTTGTCTTCCTTTTGTTCATTATGTTCAGGGCTCCTATGTTCTGGAATGACTGTAAACCTTTGATTCCTTGAAATGACTCTTTTGAATTGATTCTTTTGACTCAGACTGAGTGCGCATCTGACTCCCTCACTAAATAACAAATCTTTTTGTATTTAGGTCAGTTTTAAAACTTGTTTACAAAAATTTTTGGTAACACTTTAGAATAGCGGATGGTTATAAGTCATTTATAAGTGTTTGGTTAATGATGACATGTTCATCTACAAAACATTCACAAATGATTAGTAAGTGATTATTATGTTTAGTTAATTAATTTACAAGTCATTTAC
>JAUCNO010000585.1:2052812-2068160 GCA_032353835.1 Enteromius viviparus | reverse complement strand
AGAAGACCTGCACTGTGTCCAAATATGCCATCTTTCATACTATATAGTAGGTGCATTTATGTGAGCATTATATGAATGCAGATTCGGAGTAAGCAATTTGATTAATACTGTATGGATTACTTTTACAATGTCTTTATGAAAGTTTTCAGAGTCAGACTTTTAGTTGCTAAACCGAAATCTCTCTAGTTTAAATACAGAGTTCAAATATCTTTGAGTCGTATGAATTTGAAATAACATGAAGGTGAGTAATTGATGAGGATTTACATTTTTAGATAAACTTGCGACACAGTCACATGGTAATTCGTAAATTGGTGGCTAATTTATAATTTGTACTAGTGTTCATTTTGTTAACGAAAACTTTGGTGGAAAATGTTCGTTAAGCTTTTTTCCAATGACTAAAATGAAAAGATGACGAGGTCAGTAAAAGATAACTGTCTGACTATATCAACATGCAATGCCGTTGACGTTAAAAGAAGAGAATAAAATGTATTAAAAAAAAAGTTCTACCCAACTTTGGACAAAAGCCCCTGCTAAATGCCTAAATGTGATGTAAATGAATTTCATTCAAGCCTGCAGTAATTAAATCATTTATGGTAATGAATTAAATACACCTGTATATTTGACTCCACATGTTTTACTTTGTTTTATGCTGCTAACCTAAAAAATTATTTGGCAACAGTTGACGCTGTTTTTCGCACTGTTTTGTTGTGAAAGGACCTTGAAGAGAAACGGCAATCAAAACGTGCTACCCAATTTCTCAAAATGCACTTTGCAAAGCAAGCATGAGCCAAAAATGTGTCATATTTCAGACACCTTCACATTTTGATAAGGCCAGCACCAGATTCTCTTATAAGCCACCCACATAAAACATGTGGGATTATTCTCAGGAAGACATAGTCTTATGGCCTAATCCCAATTCTATTTTCTACCCCTTTGCCTTCCCCTCGTCCCTTCCCCTTGCCCCTTGAAATGAAGTGGAAGGGTTAAAAATGTTCCTCTAAGAAATAGAACACCACTACTACACTGTTATACGCCATCATCCATTGTCACTAGCTCCTAACGCTACGTCAGAGGACATGTGCCGATGTAAGCACCGTTCATTTACATGTACACATACTGTATAGCCGTAAGCGAAACAAAACAATGCATTACCACATGCAGTCAAGTCACCGGTTATATGACATAAAAATATATTTCCTAATATTGTGCAATCGGTGCTATATGCTAGCAAACTTTAGCGATTTTTTGCAAACGTTTCTTTACAGAAAATCAACATAAACACAAACACAAGACCGATGGTAATATACATACAATGAAAAATTGTCATGAAAATCCTTATTAATTGCAAAAATTACTGACATTTATGGGTCTCTTCGTTTGAAGGGCTATCTAGCCCTTACCCTTCCCCCTACCCCTCCAACCAAAAGAGAATTGAGACACCCCTACACATAAACGCGCCAAACGGAGGGGTAGGGGAAAGTGTAGGGGTAGAATTGGGATTGGGCCTTACTGCATGCCACATGCTTGACTGACAGCAACAGCAATGGGCTCTAGGGGGACAGTAGCAGGACTCTCCATTGATATTCCACATGGGTCGATGGATGCCAAGTGTGGCTCGGTCTCTGGGGTACTCCATCAGGGGCAGGTTTAAAAGAGATTCAAACATAGATGGTACTCTTGAATACATTTGCTTTTTCTCCAATGTCTGCTGCACATATTGGCATCGCTTGATGTCTCTATACGGCTTCATTTTAAAAGCCCAACTGTTTAAAGCATTCAGGATGCTGACTGGAGTCATTGAAATATGCTCTTGGATAGCAGCATTATGCAAATGCAGCATTATGCACAGAAGCCTTTGTTAAAAAGATGCATAGTCTGTTCTCACTACAGTACAATTTTGAAAGCGATAATGGTGGTAGAGTAAATGTAAAAGCGCACTTTGTCAGAACTATATCTAAAATGCAGAAAAAGTTGGATGAACATTGTAATGTCTTCATTACAGGGCCAGTGTTGTGCAGCGAAGAATCATTTTCTTCCAAGATGAGGGCTCACTTACCAAAAGACTCTGTGAGAAAGGTAATTTTAAAGCTGGCTTTTTCATGCACATCCCTCTCATAGCATTTACAGAATCATTTTTGTTGTTGTTGTTGTTGTTGTTGTTGTTTTTTTCTGGCATGCTCAGTGAACAAATTTATTTTCCTGTCATCTGCTTTTAATGCTGCTGAAAAAATATATGACTTGTAAATGGTTGTGTTTATGCATGCTTCATCAATTTGTGTATGTTTGAATAGGCTGGGGTGTGTGTGGAAGGATGAGGTTAAATGCACATTGTTATGTGACAAGAAAAGGAGGAACGTAGATTCTCAGCAGTTGGTTGTAAACGGGGACGTAAAATTGAAATAATGGACACAATGCAATTGAAAAAAATTATAATTATGAATTGCAGATCCAGTTGCGACGACTGAAAAACCTGTTCAGGAGTGCTGTGCTTGTGGAACTGCCAAGTATAGAGTCACCTTTTATGGAAACTGGTCTGAGAAGGTGCATCCCAAAGACTACCCAAGTAAGAACAAAACGTTTGGCGGTCATTAAAAAGAAAGCAATTTAAACTGGTTTTCATTTGTTGAAATAAAGCTGGACTAAAGTATAAATATTATAAGATCTTAAGCTTAAAAATGGTGCTAACTGAAATAAGTTTCAATTGAAGTACTAAAATAAAGCTAAAACTAAAATGAATATAAATGAAATCTAAACAAATCAACATCAACACATGATTAAATATTATATAAAATAATATATTATTCTAATATAATATTATCACATTGTGAGGTACATTGTGCTATGGTTGTACGGTATCCTGCTTAAAAACACATTTAGATCTGTTTCCTGATGTATGTTTTTATTTTACAAATGTTTAATATTATATTTTTACAAATTATACGTTTATTACTGTTTTTATTTTTTTGTAATTTATCTGTACATCAAATAAAAATGTAGTGATTTAAAAAGTGTGACAACATTTTAATATATAGTTAATATATACAGTTACTTATATTTGTAATTATTTTAATATATATTTACTTGTATCAGTAATTAACGATAAAGTAGACAATATCTGCTTTATATTATGTATTTATGTATGTATTTATTTATTTTATTATTAACATATTTATTTATTTTTTACTAGTGCTATGAAGTGATTAATCATGATTAATTGCATCCAAAATAAAGGTTTTTTGTTTGCATAAAATATATGTGTTATATATATATATATATATATATATATATGAGTATATATAAATACAAAACAAACACATTTACATATATTTAAGAAAAATATGTTGTTTATATATTAAATACATTTAAGAATATAAAGATATCAGTGTATATGTATATAAAAATTTCCAAAATATGTACTATAGATGTGTCATTTGATGGCACTATTTTTAACACAAAAATATTCGGTTAATTAAATATTTTCCATGATTTCTTTTTTTTTTTATTGCAAAAATTTATTTTTATTAGTTATGTATTACAGTTGAGTTTTAAAAAAGCACTGGAAACACATTCTTTATGTTTTAATGCCACACTGAATAAAACAAGACACTGACGTGTGGTAACATGGGCAGAGCTGGGCCTTTTTCCTGCAGCTTTAGCTCTCAGGGCTGGTTTGCTAATATAGCAGTCAGCAGGAGAGAAGGTTCATTACCTATGTGTGTGGCAGCAATGATCCAATCTGTTATTTACTGTCTGGCAAGCAACAAGACTACAGCCTGGGCCACGATACTTTGTGAGATAAGAGAAGCCAAGCCAGGCGGATGTTGTCACATTGCACACTGCTGCTAGTTAATGGGTCTGTGGAAACAAACGTTGATGTATGCCGTAGGTTCTTTAAAAAGAGACAAGAGTAGAAGCTTAGATGTGTGAAGATACACACTAGAGAACAATAACCTTCAGAAGCGCAATTAACTGGGAGGATTTAGCTTTATATGAAGCTGCAAGATCTCTTATTTGTTTACTGCTGTTGTTTCTGCCCCAAAGGACGTGCTAATCATTGGTCGGCTCTCATTGGCGCGTCTCACTCGAGGAGCTATGTGTTATGGGAGTACGGAGGTTTCGCCAGTGAAGGAGTCAAGCAGGTGGCTGAGTATGGATCACCCGTCAAAATGGAGGAGGAGATTCGACAAAAGGTAGGCATTCTGGCTAACTGTGACAGGATTAGATATCAGGATCAGAAATTCTGAAATTCAACTTGAAAGCTAATGTTGAAATAATTGCTTGACTTTCAAGCCGAGTTGTGGGATTAGCAGCTGTTTATCCGACAGAGATTGAATTTAAACGTTTTTCGTTGGCTAGGATTATTCTCATTACATTTCTGATGTTTTTTCAATTGGTTTGTTTAGGATTATTTTCAAAACTAGCCAAAAGGGATGAATCTGAATGAATCTGTGAGGTAAACGAGTGTGTTTTTGAACAAATCCTTTCTTTTGACATTGAAAATCTTCCTTGGATGTGCATGACTGCTTTGATTGCTTGATGAACAACGGCAAAGGAAAACAAATCAGTCTTTATTATAGAAAGAGCTTAATGTGCTTAAAAGCTATTCTTTTTGCTGACACGGAGTTTAATAAGGCATAACAAGACTCGTTTTGTTTGTGAATGACTCATTGATTAATTGATTGATTCATTGACTCACAATAGAAGAAAAAACATTTGTCTCAGCCTAATGATATAATTTACAGAAATAATGAATCATGTTGGTGAATGGGATGAATCAAAACCCCCAGTACTAGAAGCAATACCCTTTATTCTAGAAGTTTTTTCATCTATAATAATGGATTTAAAGTTTTGTCCACCCGCAAAATCCAATCAAATTCCATTAGCTTAATTATTGCTTTCACTCCATCAAAAGTTGCACTCATTTGATGTTTCTGAAGTTCCCCGTGCATCGGAAATAACATGTCAAAGGTTGATCAGTTAAAGCCTAGCATCTTAATTAAACACATTAGTCAGTATCAGTCAATCTTCACATTGCTGTAATTTAATGTTAATTTCCGTCTCTTGAAAGACACGTTAACAATTGCATGCAGTCTGAGACGGAAGGTCATTCAGCAGCTTTGTAGGAAGGTGTGTGCAGTATAATTCAGCGTTAACACCGGCTGCCTCCATGAGGATTTTAAAGGTCACCTGGGAAAGGTTCATACCCTACATGTTCCCATTTGTCTTTCGCACAATGCACTGTAGGTGGATTTGCAGTGCACTTCTTGACACATCTCAGATTGATGGTCACAGCTTCACCCACATGCAAATAGGACAGATTTCTTCTTTGAAATTTGGCAAATTAATTACTAATTAAGTGTTAATCCTAGCGATATAGGTTAAATACATTATACACATGTAATACAGATATGGAATACATTGTATAAAGTTATTTGACACTTTGACACTTTGACAATATGCCAATGATGACTGTAAAAAGAAAAGAATGACCGGACCTCATGAGGTGCACGTGATGGAATTGAAATTGAATGAAAAACTGAACATTATATGACACAAGTTTGTTCAAGATGTAGTTTTTTTTTTTTTGTAGTTGTTTTTTTAGTTTTTTTTTTCTGCAAAGATATTAAACAAGTGACAACTTCATTTGGGGCGCGCTTGTAATCAAATCTTCTTTAACTCGAGGGTTAATATATAAAGGTTACTTGAAACATGTTGTAGTTACATTTTCAAGTTGCAAAAGAAATTGAGTCTGAAAAAAAAGTCTGAAAAATTTAGATTTTAAAACTTTTGCTATATCAACCTGCCCTACATAAAGAAATCAAATGTATACAAACACTGCGTATTCTTTAATGTGTAAATTTCATATATATAGGTGTATGTCGTCTTATCAAAGTCACAGAAGTGATTTAGTCAAGAGCAGTGAGAGATTATCTCTCTTTTGTTGTTTGGTTAAAATACCCCTATTATGCCATTTCAAATATGATCTTTCATGCAGTGTGTCATGTAGCTGTATGTGAACAAACTCATAACATAAACTGCAAAGTTGTGAAGCCGACAGGCACGATAAATGAAGTTTTTGTGTATCAATTAAAAGCTCACATTCTCCTAAACAAGTCATCAGCAATTAAAATCTTTTTCTGTTACGGCCACATGTCACAAAGTAACACATTTGCATAATGTCCGCCCACATTCTACGTTGCGAACAACTTTCCCTCCCACAAACGGTACAATTTCCACGTGGATTACATCATGTTAAGATTTAATTTAGTTATGGCAATGGGCATTTCATTTTCCAATCATAAAGGACTGCGCCATCTGACCAGTCACAGCAGTGAGGGCTCACGGAAAGGAGGGGTTTAGACAGACTGATTCTTCGAACTGCTTCACACAAGAACAAAAATCATTTAGAAATGGGGTAAAATTAAATCTATTTTTGGAGAAAACTAAGGGGTTTTTTGACCTTGCATACATGTACTGTAAGCCTGTTTTAAGAGACTCATAAAGCAATATTAGCAACCTTTAAAATGGCATAATAGGGGCACTTTAACATGAGTGAAAGACAGCAGGACTGCTGTCCCTTTAAGAGCTTCCCGGATCAAATATACCGTTACACATTTTCTTTCTCAGCCGTTTGCTTTCACTTAAGACCAAAGCGATGAGAATAACTGCAAAGACTGGCATTTTAACACATACAGGTGTGTGTATTTAATCGTTCAAGGCCTATAAAGTGGCAAAAATAACTTTCCCGCACTCTATTCAGTACCAATCTCTGAATGCTTACCATTTTTTGTGACCATTGTAGCACAGCAAAATCATGTGAGCATCCATGATAGAGGCAAAAAAACGAAAATTTTATAAATTTTATAAAAACGAAAACAAAATTTATACCAGTTCACAAATTTCTACCGGTTATACACGTCTACCACTGTACCACCCACCCATATATAACATTTAATTACGTTATATAGTGTGAATGTATTTGTCAAAAATCAATGATGTAAATGAAAGAATGTATTCTTTATTTGTATAAGGACTTATATCAATAATAAATGTATGTATACAGCATATGATGTTTTACTTAATCAAGAATAATTCTATTCATTGCAGTATCTAAATGAGAAAGATAATTTACTTCGGAGTACTAGATGTCTCATCAGTTTTCATTTTTCACATACCGTATTCCTAGAAGCTCTTTGATTTTTGTTGATGGTCTTGGGGCATGGCTGATGAATTTGCACACAATTATTTATTGATCTGTGCTACAGGCACTTTTGTGCTGTCAACTATTGTTTCGTTTTGGCATTCCAAACAAGTGCATTAAAAGTCCTGTTTACACAGTTCTTCTAACAAAGCAGAAAATTCACATGTAGTTTAAACAAGTTCAACAATGAAAAATAAAAATTGAAATTACAAAGACGCATAGATAATACAAAACAAAAGTGCAGTACACAAAGCCACCGGCCAATCGAGCTTTTCTTTATTTTTCCTTTTCTGAAGATGTCAAATGTCTGTCATCCCGGAATTGATTTTGTTTTCTTCTATCTTGTCCATTTATTTTACAGCTCTTTTGTGCTTTCAGGGCTTTTTCCACATGCCTGATCTCTGTTCTGATACTGTTGGTTGGTTTTACCTGACATGATCATTCATCTTTTGAGGACACTTTGTAACCCCAGTAAAGGTGAATTTGTCTGCAGGGGCCCTTTCGAACTGATTTGCTTTGTGGTAGTTTTTTTTTCAGCTTTTAGCACATTAATTTCTAGGGATCATTCAATAATCTCAAAAGATTTGATGTGCACTGAGTTTGTTTGATTTTAAAGGTGCAGTGTAATATTTAGAAGAATTTATTGGCAGAAATGCAATATAACATACAAAACGTTGTTTTCAGAGCTGTGTGAAGACCTTACATAATAGGCCGTTATGATTTTATAACCTTAGTACGAGCAATTTATATCTACATACATCTTGGCTCCCATTACATGCAAGTCGCCATTTAGTGCCGCCATGTTTCTATAGTTGCCCTAAACGGACACATTTCTACAGAGCGTGTTTCGTCAAAGCCACGCCGAAGTTGCCTGTTTTCTGCTGAACCGGTAAGTAAGTCCAACATTAGCAATCATAGTGAAAACTGTTGTTTGATAGCTTTAGTTGCAAGATGGACATAACCGCAGAGACAAAAGAGGTTAAATGAATTCTGAAATCATTCACTAACCCTTGTGTTAACCTAAACCTTTGATTGATTGATTGATTTGTTTGTTCGTTTGTTTGTTTGTTTCAGTGGGAATTTTAGATGTTTAGCACAATGTTCATGCTGTTATTTGGAATACAATGAAAATAAATGATGATAAGAGGCTGTCAAGCTATAAAAATGACAAAAATCCCCATAAAAGTATCATAAAAATTGCCTTCCAATGTAATAAGACTTATTTTATGATGCTTTTATGATACTTTGTGGTACTTCATAGCCCCTGGTCGCCATTCACAATTTCACAGAAAGGAAAACAGCATTAGATTTATTTTGGGATGCACTGTTCCTTTAACATGTTTACATCTGTATTGCAATAGATGATAATTTTAAAGCTTTTAGCATAAAATGGTATTTCAGACGTACTATTTTCCCTGCTCTTCGCCTCGAGGAAGCAGCTTCCAGAAACATTGCAGCACTACTGTAAAATCAGTCATCAAAGCTTTCTCCAAAAACCATCACAGTCATTTACTGTCATTTTTGGCAGGCATCATTTTACCATTAGGCACATCGCTTTCGGGAAAGCAATCGCAGAGCATTTTCCGCAGAAAAGAGCCATGCGGATAAATATTTCAGTCGTAGATCATGCTTCTGCCGTCTCTTCTGAATGCTCAATTGCGACAATAGACAGGAGTCAGTAATACATACTCAACAACACTGCAGAGATCTTTTGTAAGTACTGTATAGACCAGCTGACTTTCCCTCAGTTTTTCATTGGATTTTCAAAGCCTGACCTTAAAATGAAGGGGAAAATAATCCTATAATGAGCTAATGCTTATAATAGGCTAAAACCAAACAGCTTTGCATTAAGCCAGAAATATCGCTCTAGTGATAAATTATACTATTAACTTGTTTACGACTGCTTGCTCAATAGCTCTCCCTTTAAAACTGAAGTCAGGTAGCACCACAAAGTCAAAAGGTCTGTAATTTTCTTTTCTGTAGCCGGCACGTAATCTTTTTCTAGTCTTTTTTTATTGCTGGGCTGCAGAATTCAAATCATCTTTTTCCCCCCATCTTTTTTTTATGATGATTAAAATATGTAATTTTCGTTTCTCCGAGAGTCCCCTGGTGAATTTTGACCTTGAGCTTACGGCCCACATTTTCACAGACACGTTCAATTTGGAATAAAAATTTGGAATAGCATTATAACATGCTTCACTTAGTTAATGAGGTGGATGTCGTGATTACAGAGGTGTCATAAAACTGACTCTAGGAAGGTCAGGCTGTTTTCGAGCTTTTGGAAGATCTCAGACGATGAGAAACGGGAGGTTCGGAGGCGCTTGTTGTCCCAACTTAGCTGTTATGTCATTATGAATCTTATTATCATCTCATCTCAGAGATGATATATTTATCCCACATTATATCAAAAGCACACTGTGAGGCAAATGGGAAAGTGAATGAATTGTGCATTGGAATGAAGCTTTCCCGGAAAAGGACAAGATGCTTAATGCTTTATGAGCACTACGATGTACATATCCATTTGTGCTCTTTATTTACATGCTAAATACGCTGTGAGAATCTTTTCGGTGCCGTATAGGTGGGTGTTTGCCTGCACCTCTTAGCAGTCTCTGTTAATTAGTGTCTGTAAGCGATAATTAAACATTGCAGCGTTGATATGAATTTGATGTTTAGTTTTTGTTGACCCACTAAACATGAAGTGCTTCTTTCCTCGTGGTAATTGTCAGCTGAAGCTGTGAAGCATCTACTGTCATAAATGGTTTTCCATTTATTTCTCTGCGATATACAGTGATGCTGCCAAAACACTGTCTCCTTGTTGTGAAATTGTCAGTGAGAAATTTAACATCATTTCAAAGTAAAAAGTGTAATTTCTGTAAAATGTGTTTGAAAGAAGCCTCTTTTGCTCACCAAGGTTGCATTTCCTACTAAAAAGTCCTACATTTCATACATAGTACAGTTCAAATCTATTAACACTTATGACTTCTCAGTCGAGACTTACTGTATGATATAAAAATTATGGTCCCACTTTATATTAAGTGTCCCTAATACCTGTGTACTTCCATAGTATCTAGATGTGTATTTAGTATGTAACCACAGTGTAAGTACACATTAATACGTGGTATCTACAGCTGTTATATTTCTGTATTTCTGTACACACATGTAACAACCCTCAGAATGGTGTGTAAGTACAAATGTGTAACAGGACATTGGTTACAACACTTTTTTCACTTCACTAAGTAGTCATGTAATAGGAATTATTTGGTAACACTTCAGAATAGGGGTCCAAAATATTGCATTAGTTAAGCATTAATTAATGGTTAATTTGTTCTCAATTAAGCATTAGTTGAGCAAAAACACACTACTAATTATTGATTTAACCTAACATTTTAATCATTAATTACTAGTGTGTTTTTGCTCAACTAATGCTTAATTATGAACAAATAAACCATTAATTAATGCTTAACTAATGCATTATTTTGGATCCCTATTCTAAAGTTTTACCAAATGTATTAATGTTATGTACAAATTATTTAGTGGGTAAAAATTTGTGGTGAATATGAAGATACAAATTAATATGTATGATTACAAATACAGAATTCCTGATGACTGACTTATTCTTGATGTTATCAAAGTCAGAATTATGAATCACGTTGTAGGGCACTAACTGCTGTCATTGTGTTGACAGTGCTGATCACATTTATGTTATAAATCTCACAAATGAAACCTGCAATAATAATTCCTTTGTAAATTCAAAGAATACCCAGGGGTCCTGTGCAAGGAAAGAGTTTCCTTGTTTGCTGTCCTGATTTATTTAGGGGGAGAAAAAGGCATGCAGTAGGCAATTCATTTGAGAAATGTCCTTCTATTTACAAACTGTGATATTTCTTAAACTAATTGGGTTACCTGGAGATGCCATCTAACTCTTTTTATAAAAGTGATTAAAGTATTCAGGTTTTTATGCTTCCCAAGTCTTTTGTAATGAGTGAGTTTGTTCTGTAGAAAAGCTCTGAAAGGAAAATTTAGTTTGGTTTGTTTCTGTGGTTTTGCAGGTGTGAGAAAGAGGAGGAGGAGGGGGGCAGGAGGGGTTTAGAATGTGCAAATGAACATTCGTGTTTTAATTAACTTAAAGTTAAAATGGCGTGAAATTGAATTTGATTGTTGCCTAAGTAAATATGCCTAATTAGGATATAAGGACCGCCAGTTAAAAATTAGATAACCATTTTTTTTATTTGCAGGTGTGCTTCATCTGGATTGAATATAAATGTAGGAATGACACAACTTTGTGGTGCATCATGCAGAATTTGCACACATTTTTCTCTTTGTTACCAAATATTACACTGCATGGCTGACCATTAACTCCAGCACTTTTAATTGTCTTTGATTCTTCATAAAAATAAATGTAGCGCTGACCCGTTATCTTTACCTGTGTCGCATTAGTGTTTGTAAAACAGACGATATCTGCACTGCCAGATATGCAAATGTGTGCTTATGCAGACCTAATGAGATTTAAACAGATCAGAAATGCAAAATCTTGTGCAGTGCAGCTTAAAGATAGTTTTGTTTACTGACGTCACAGAGGCAGTGCAGCAGATCAAATGGAGGAACTTAGTGACGCTGTAAAGAAGGATCTGTCATTGTGTGATGAATGTGCCTGTCAGATAAAGGACAATTTGATCATGTTCACTGGCTCTAGTTTCAATCTCGCTGATTACATCATGGCATGTGTTTCAGACCTGGAGGTGTGTATCTAGAATAGTTAAGATCCTGCACGATTCAGGGCTTTTTAACAATAAACTAACTTGTCATAAAGTATTTACAGGGTTTCCTTGTTTATTCTGGTCTCCATCCAAAGCAAATGACTGACCAAAAATAGTTTCACGTTAGTCACAAACCATATAAGTTGCAAGATTACTCATGTAGTATTATGCTAGGGAAATATGTTGATTTAATATATTCGTCATTCTGTCTTTTTTTCATTTTTTCATGTTCAAAGTTTGGAGTTGCTAATAATTTGGAATTCCTAAGCCTCGTATTCTTCCAAAGGCCACATTTATTTTGGACAAATAAATAAATAGATGCATTTAAAGCAGGGATATTGTAAAATAGTGTTTGAATATAAAACTATTTTCTATTTTGATACATTTTAAAATTCATTATTAATTTATTGTATATTAATTTATTACTTTAATGGCAAAGCAACATTTTCAGCATCATTGCTAAATAAAAGTGTTGATTTCTTAAAAAAAATAAAAAAATAAATAAAAAAACTCATAGAACCTAAACTTTTGAAAGAAAGTGTATCTAATGTAACTTTCAGTGTCAGACTTCATTATGAAGAACTGCACCACGGTCTCAGACAGAGGCAGGAACTCCTCTCATACCCTTGAAATACAAGTACAAACGATGATATCTATTTATTTAAAAAAAAAAAAGCCTATTTGAAAGCTTGTTAGTAGCTATACATGCAGACTTATCTTTTCAGGCAGGTCCATTGTTTCCTGTGCTGCATAATACAACTTTAGTGGAACGTCAAGAGCTTTTGCATAAAAGCACAGTTTATTTACATTTACATTCACATTTATATTCTTGGCAGACATCGTTTTACCAGTGCGTTTCTGTTTTCCCCATCACATACAAAGCTCACAATCATTAGTAATCACATAAATAACACTAAAGCATGGAAATGGTCTTGTTTGGTAAACTGTCTGTGCAAGATTTCTGTTTGGAAACACATCAAGTCCTGTAAGATTTGGCCACTATTCAGAATCCCAGGGTCTGACAGCTCCTCTAATGTGGCTTTTAAGTTCTACTTCATAATGAACACAGTGTGCTGCTTTGGGAAACAAGCACAAGAGTAGGAACATTAAATAATGTACAATGAAAGTTACGACGAACCTAACAGTGTGTTTGCAGTGCTGCCTGTGAAAATGATAACACTGCAACATTTCTCCCAGCAACATGCTGAACTCTACACAGCATTAGCAGGTATCAATGCATCACAATGTCTTCATAATCCATGCTTCTGTTTTCCTGTGCTTTAGGTTGACCCACATAATGCCCCCCACTCCATAGGTGCGGATATAGTGAGATGAACATAAGAAAAAAAGGCTATAGTGCAGGCTAGTCTTTTTTTTTCTCATAAAAAATAGGGATTGCAATTTAAAATACTAAGTGAACGTTTTGCAAATAACACATTTCGAGAGGAACGCGATACGAGTTAATCCCGCACAGCTGATGGCTCATCAGCTAAACCCTTACCAACTTTTAATCACCTCATTTTCCTTTCTCTATATAAACCCCAGATTCCATTTCATCCTTAATCTCGCTTCAAGCATCCCACCACCTCCCCTTCTCCACCGTTATTCAGTTCACGTCCTCCGGGGGGGCAGTACGGGACCGAGCCGAGCTTCGAACCCTGCCCTCACTAGGGTTAATACCACTAGGGTTCGGGGTTCGCCGTTCTCCCGGGCTCACTCCCCTGAGAGCACGCCAAACCAGCTATTCTATTATGAGGAAAGCGTGAAATCTTGAAATAAACAAATTAATCTACATATTGGACGGCCTGCAGGTTTATAGTAAATCATTTAAAGTTCGTGAAAAATATACATAATATACATTTTAACAAATCAATGTTGCTGTGATTATGAAGTTACATGCCATATTATTCATTAAATTCAACATGTAAGAATTCATTTAGAATTAATCTAATGAGATTCTTGCAAATTACCCAACCAAAAGGAGTAAAATAGCAAAAATAATAAAAAATAATAAATAATATTGGTTTCATATAAAAAAAAAGAAGAATAAAGTAAAAAAGTAGTGCATCGTTCAGATGTTAAAACTTGAAAGACTTATTTTGTATTAAGATATTTAATTATATTATTATTGTATTTTTTTTAATCATTTAATATAATGTTCATAATATAATATAATGTGGCAATGATATAAAATATGAATCAATTGAACTTTTCTAAATTGTTATAAGTCTAAGTAATTAAACACCAATCCGGATTGAATTGTAAATTATTCCTTTTTAATGTTCATTGGACTAGGCTAACAACATGGCTCAAGAATAAATGTTTATATTTATGATAAAAAAATGCTAATACTTTATGGATGAGAAATTTCCTTCCTAGTTTCTCCTGCATCTAACATTAGATGAGAGCAGACAGCGAGCATTAAAGATAAACAAACTGTGCGTTCGACATGCCATGTTTTGATCCCCGCCTCACTAATTTAATTTGCTGTATCCGTGGCAACAAAAGGGAAAGAATAACAGAGCATCCCTTATCACCTTCGCAGCCCCCCCCCTAAAAAAAACTGAGCTCTTCCTGCTGGTGATGCTTTGTCGCAGTTATCTCTGCATCTGTAAGAGCAAGTGTCGTCGGCGCAGTTAGCAGCTTGCCACATGTATCGAGATGCTATCAGAGGAGCCGCCATATCAAAGAGTCAGGGCTTATCTCGCGGAGAACTCACACATGTGCTATGTAGGGCACGTCTTATCAGAGCGCTGCCATTACTGCCATTGCAACAGAAGACGCGGGTCAGGATGACCGCTGGAGGACCGGATGATCAGATGCCCAGTATGTGTTTGGAGTGGGATCTGAGATTGCCAAATAAGTCAAAGTGTAGCTGCGTTAAAGGTTTAGGCGAAGTGAATCATTTACTATGAATACTATATGTATTACACGTCATTATTTACTCATGGCCTAAAATTAAGCAAGCACACAAAAACACTAAAAACATAAAAATACAAAAAATTTTGATAAACTGATAAATACATTACACACACACACACACAAGCACATGCAAACATAGACATAAATTTAATTATAACTACATACATATTACACTATTATTATGCATTATTATATTATTATGCATGTGCTTTTAATATACTGGAGAAATAAAGCTTATTTGCTATTACAGGAATGAATGGCATTTTATTGATTATTATTATTTATTTAAATTATTATTTAAATTATTGTTTTACTGCTTTTATGCCGTTTAGTGAGTATAAGAGACTTCTTTCAACATTATTTTAAAAAATAGTGGTAAACTACGGTGGCAGAGAGAGCTCAACGCGCTGCAATTAAAAAATAACGCATGCAAACAGAAAAAAATGGCTGCATCTTTAAAATAACGAA
>JAUCNO010000585.1:2033213-2052712 GCA_032353835.1 Enteromius viviparus | reverse complement strand
ATTACATGGTAAAACCATAGCAATTGTCTATTTAATATAAAGTGTAACACTTTATTTACCAAAAAGTGCTGTTAGTCCTGTTAAACATTTGTACTTTCATTACCAAAAAGTGTTGATACCAATGTCCTGTTACACATTTGTACTTACACCATTCTGAGGGTTGTTACATGTTTTAGGTTACAGAAATATTACAGCTGTAGATACTACAGTACGTATGTATCAGTGTGCACTTACACTGTGGTTACATACTACATACACATCTAGTTACTATGGAAGTACACGGGTATTAGCGAGTGTACTCTTAATATAACACTTAATATAAAGTGGGTTTAAAATGATAATTAAACTTTATTTGGAGTACTACTTGATGTGGTCATGTGATCATAGGTTTGAACACAGAACACATGGGCTCATAAAAACCCTATAAGTCATGATTTTGCAAAACTAGTGTGTGGGTTAGTGTGGTCATTTGTAAAAAAAAAAAAAAAGTAAAATATGTTTTAATCACTGTGAGATACCTGTAAAAACTCTACAAACTGCATTTAGACAGAACACACATTTTGCTTGATAATCACAGTCATACAACATTTCATGACCTTTAAAACGTTAATATAGGTTGTAATAAGGTCACTGCACAAACGATCTACAGAGTTGTTTTTTTGTTGGAGGACAGGCTCAAAAGAGCATTCTAACACTGAACTTAATTCATTTGATGCTAATTTCTAATAAAGATACTATATTTTTCTCTTACTGAGTTTCTCAAAATAGAATTGCAACGGATTTGCATTCTTTTGAAAGTGTTAATGACGACTATTTTGAATCCGAACGCATGCACATTGTGTTTGCCTGAGATAAGTTTCTAGCACAGAAGCCCTCAGAGTTCCTCATTAGCAGTGCAGGTCCAAACAAAACAACAAATTTCTACCATTGCACTGTTCAAACCAGCAATTAAAGATGAATTCAGTCCTCGTGGAAAATATATTTAGAGTAGGCAGACTCATTCTTCCCTATCTGAGTGATTTAACTTCTCATTTTTCTCTTGGATATGTCTTGCCAGATCCAACGAAAGACCACGTTAGAATAAAAAGCACCAAAGGGAAAATAAAGAGTGTAGTGCCCGTCTGCGACTTGAGCTGCAATGACAACATTCCTAATGCCTAATTCTCACAGGCTGAGCTTGTGGGGCTTTGGATGGCTTCCATTGGATTCTTCCACACCATCCCAAAACTCCTGCTCGCTGGTCCCATTGTCCATTTTAGCACAACGTAGCCCCGTAAACGGTCATACTGTTTAGAAAGATGTTTCAGTGCTTTATCCGAGAACAATTGTCTTGTTCCATCCGACTGGCAGGTTTCAGGTTGCCTGTCAGCTTTGCTTTGGATGCTACACTGAGACATCGGCGTATGAAAAACAAAGCTAATGCTTCTTCTGGCCGTGGTTCCAGCAGGCATTACTGATGTAAAAAAAAGAACAGCGGACCAGCCAATTGGTTCAAAGCTTTCTGTAAACAACGCAAAGTGCTTTAATGTGTGTTTAGTGCTTGAGAAGAATCAACTGGAGGACTGAAGTAGCTAATGGGAATCTCACCAAACACATGAATAAGTCGCAGCTCAAGGGACCCGGTTCTCACAGTATGAAAAGCTATGGGGCCAAACATTCTATCAATTGGAATTTCTCCAAAACGTCCTTCGGACTTTTGACGTCAAAGCTTTGTTTTCATTAAGTAGGCTACTAATACACACCCCTTAGTTTTATAACCCTAGTGTTCTGAGGGTTTAGGAGCCTTAAGTTAGGATTTTGGCTGTGCAACCCTCTATTGATGTGCACACAACTTCTGTCATTTCCACTTCGGTGTGTGTGTGGCAACCTGCGTAAGCACTGCGGTCCAAAGGTGCTTGGGTCATGTGTTCCCGTAATCCTTGGGATCATGACGGAATGTGAAACATCTGGGGTGGACTTTGCTGTGATAGCAGAGACTCAAAGCCTAAGAGCTCCATACAAAGCTCTTTGTCGCAGCTTAGGGTTGGCAGCCTCGTCTCCCGAGCACCCCCAGGTGTTTCCAAAGCTCCTCTTCTAATCCTGAGAACCTCCAATTCACATCAAAAACAACAACCTCCCTGAAAACACCTACCAGTGTTGGGGAAGCTTCTGATGTACTGTTTTTCCAAACTGAAAGTTCAAGCTGCTTAGAGAAAGTACATGTTGCGTGTTTCGTTATGGTAAATTCCTACTGTACTGTTCCTACTGTATTCCTACTGAGTCATTGATTCAGTGATTCAGCAAATTCATTCTAATTTGCTGATTCACTTTGCAATAAGTGTCTGTCTTTATGAGGGTTTCATTGAATCATTTACTCAACTGATTTGTTTAAAACTTTACCTCTAATTTCCGTTGCTTGCAATCATTGTTTTTTTTATAAAATATGTATATATCTATATATATTAATGATTTAATGATGCAGTGTTAAATAATTTAAATGATTTTTTTTCTAAGCTTATTTTAAATAATTTAAACACAATAACTGCTTAATTTACACACAAATTAGATCATTTACAAAAATGAATCACACCATCGCACTACATACTGTATAATTCATTAAAACATTTTTAATTGCATGAACCAATGCATAATGTACTATATAAGACTTTAAGCAGACATAATGCTTTGTCAAAATATAGAAAAAAATTTCTTCTTTTATATTGTCCATTTTGAGACCTCTAAAGCATTAATAGAGAGGTAATAGAGAGGTGTGTGAATGTGTAATTAACAGTGACACACTCTGGATGTAGAGGTCAATGGAGCGATGCTGATTGGGTGTATTACATGGATATGGAGCTCTGCTTCCTTTGACAGTGACATGATACCTGGCTGCAACTGTGGAAAAGAATATCAATCTAGCCACTCCTGGTGGCTACATGTATAGATGAAATTTGACTTTACTAATTTCCTGTGTAAATTAAAGAATGAACGAGAGGGAGAAAGAAAGATGATTGTGTGATATAGATAGACTGATTCCAGTTATTATTACCAGGTGATAATTAAGTCCAACCTTCAACTATAATAAGAAGCGATAGAAATGGCAAGTGAACTAATGACAAGGGTACAAAATAGTACATGAGTGTTTCTAGAGCCTCTTTTTCGTGAGGGGTTTACTGTTAAAATATTATATCATATAAAATACTATCTATCTATAGTGCCTATCTGTATCTTTATAGACTGATAGAGAGATATATTTATTTTTGGGCAGTCCATTAGAAACCTGCCAGACCTCTTTGTGTGAGATGAGGCACGACCGCCTACCATGTCCTCCTTCACTTTTGTCTGAACCCCACTTCTGCGTTTCAGAGGAAATTGCTGTGAACCATTCGGCCCCAAGTCTCCCAAGTCTGTCAAGCGAAAAAAGCAAACGCTAAGCACTCACATCTGACATGTTACAGGATGTGCTCTCATTTTTTTCCATCTCTGAGGCAACAGACTTTAAAGGGAATCTTAGCTACCATACAACCCTTCAAAGCCTACAGCCTCTCTTTGACTACTTGAATTGAAAAATAGACATTTAAAATTGAGCTCCAACTTTTACCACACCGCTGACGGGAAAAAAATAAAAAGATATTCGGGGCAAATATTAAAGTAAAAAATATATTTGTGTTTAGGTTGTTTAAGTTTTCAACTTTCTTGGACAAAATAAATGTGTTTTCTATTAATGCATGTTTACTGTCAAACCAAAAAGTATAGCAAGTGAGTTTAATTAATGCATATTTTTGACTTCAAATAGTCCTATTCGTTTTGTTCCCAGCATGCACTGTGGTATTTGTTACTAATACAGTTGCACTATTAGATTTTTAGATTTGATAAAAGTTATTTTAAGCTAACATGCACCTTTCTCTCATGGTGTCAACTTCTTCCAGAAAATTAAAACATAATATTGTTACCGTAATGTATATGTATTGAATATATGTTATGCAAATGAAGAGAACAATTTGCTTATAAATCTTGGTAACACTTTATTTTAAGATGTCCTTGTTACACATTACATGTACTTACCATTATAATAACAATTAATTACATGCAAGTAATCCTTATTACAGTATAACCCTAACCATATAATAAATACATGTAGATAATTATATGCTATAATTATGATAATTACTGCTACTCAGTATCAGATGTATAATCACACTGTAGCAATGACACCTTAAAATAACCTGACTCTAAATCTTATATAATCAGTTAAGATATTTAAATCAATTAAATAACATATTGTATAGATGTACATAAAAGACTGGCTGGTGCTATTTCAGGATTCAGTGGATAACACATGGTGTTTCACAATGTTCATTCCCCAGAGGAACAAGAGCTAGACTCTCCACTCCAGCATCCAAAGAATGTAAAAGAATGGCTTGCGTTCCCATATTGAGATTCAGAGGGTACGTCCAGGTCCCTCGACTCCCTCTAAGTCTGTACAGTCTTCATAACCCAGCACTTGGACAAAACACAATAAAGCCACATTATGCAATGCACTTTCTTTAATTCATGAGGCATCCCTCATAAATCCGTTTTCAATAATGGCCCTTTTTCCCTGCCTTGTTTTCCCTATGTAAATGAGACCTCGGCGACAAAGGGCCGACTGACAGTAATCTTCCATAATTTGGTTTGCGTGGCTCTGTGCTAGCTCTCTGGGAGGCCTGAAAGAACACATATCATTCAGAGGGAGGTCAGACAGTGCACAAAACAAACTGACAAGGCCAAAGCTCACACACACTGCCTGACTGACAGCTGAGAAGCCTGCATACTCAAAAGGCCAGCCAAGACAGCAAACGATTAAAAAAAGAGAGCTGTTACGATTCTAGCGTGCGTGTCTGAAGAGCTGATGCTCGTTTGAATGGACTGTCTTTGTGATTGATGACAGGTCGACACACCTGTTACAAGCTCACGTCATTCCTGCATTTTAAGCAGATTTGAGAACATTAAGCCTCTTGGTCATGGCTTTTTTTCTGAATGTAATATATAAAAGGCACTTACTGTAAGTGTTTTATAGTTTTTATTATCTGGGTCATTCCGTGTCAACTCAGCTAGAGGTCCTCGGCTAAATTGTTTGATTTTGCTAATATTTATTCTGAAGAAAGATAAACTTGTATAGTAATGAATGCCAAAATATTAAATGTTGTAGATTAATATTTCAGTCAAATGTATAGTTATAATTAAATGAAGTTTTTACTTACTACATTATTCTTGGCATGATTTATTGGTGTATTCTATAAAAAGACAATAGCATTTGTCTTTATAAAACAAAATGCACAATCAATAGGCACATTTTTTTTTACTAATTTATTTTATAAATGGCAGTTTGTTGGTTTTTGTTTACATAATCCGCACATGTATTATGTAAACAAAAACGCGATTAATCAACACTAATTTATGTGTATATATACTGTATATAATATATGTCTAATATTTCTTATGTTTATATAAATACACACTCAAAACATAAAATGTACTGTGTGTTTTTTTACATACATTTTGATTTTAGTTCAGCTAAATAGGAAAATGAGAAACGTTGCCTTGGCAACTAACTGTATTTTTCTGTGTTTGTTCATTTTAGAGAGTTTTTTTTTTCTGTATTTAAAAAAAAATTCTATATTATTTCATTTAGTTCAGTATATTGATAAATTTTTTAATGGACTCAGTTTTAAATAACTATAATAATAACAACGTATAATAATAATAATAATAATAATATAACAATTTAATAATATAATAATAACCTGGTGCATATACATTTTGGTTGATATTATTGGATATTTAAATAATTCTTATTTATTTTACATTTAACATTAATTTAAATACTTTTAAGATACATATAAATGTAATGTTAAATTAATTACATTTATTATTTCATTTGTAGCCATTTTTTTTAGAGAGAATTGTATTGAAATTTAATATCAGCATTATAAGTTTCATAATTTACATAAACGATAACTAAACTATCTATATTGGGTAGAATTTGAATATTTTGCATTCCTACTTCAACATACTAATCAATTTAATTCATAATTTTCTTGGTACTTGGACATTATACCTGGATACTAAATTAATATAATCTTTCTGGTATTAGTCCCAAAAAACATGCTTCCACAGTGCCGTTTTTGGGGTGTCGTGATATATAGGCGATAACTGTGATAATCAAATCACAAAATATCGGCATTATGTTAATTTTGGGTATGGCGATATATCGGTTTTGCCGATAACCATGATATTTCAAATTAACAGGACTCTTATGATAACATGACACGTAAATTATCCAGCCTATTGTGCCTGATTGATCTTCACTTCGGAACATTCATTCACGTATTGGCACTGCCCAGCATCTTCACACATGGACGTGTGTGAAATCAAATATCTTGGTAAATAAATACTATTTAAATTAATGTCTCGCACGCATCAATGCTCTTTGAATGGAACACATACATTTGCTTCAAACTATTATGGCAGAATATCCTGATGTCCACTTCGCAGGTCACTTAACATTTAAATAGAACAAACATTTTAAGCGATAAGAGAAACATACAAAACATGCGAGGATTGGGATTGAGAACTGCTGCCTTTAGACAACCCAGACTCCAGAATCTGTGCGAAGGGGGGCAACTCTATGAACCTTTTTACTCACCACCCTGCGGATTATGCTCTAGTACATTATATTACTTTTACATTAACCTGTTAACAGCGGTTTTCTGTTTGTAAATTTAAAGACCATTGTAAAAAATGATTCTTTTAAGCTTATTGCAGTGCCATGCACATAATGCCTTATCTATGCTGGCGTAGCGTAACCATAACTTACAAAGCTAAAAAAATAGGGGTATGTAAGTTAACAGGTTAAAGTATCAGTTTTGATGTTAATATTTATTCATCATACTGTTGATCTTGACTGTTTTCTCTCTTGTGATTTCATAGGGAGCTTCAAAAAGGACAGAAACCCAGGGTGCATGCAACGCATGTGCATGGGGAAAATGAAAAACGAAATAAAGGAAAAAATTATTTGAATACTAAAGTTTTTTTTCCCCAAAGGTTTCTATAGATATCGTGATATATCGATATTGGGAATTCTTTTGGCCACAATAACTATGGTGTAAAAAATCTAATATTGTGACAGCCCTATGTCGTATCTTAAAGTGCCCCTATTTTTAGGTTGCTAATATTGTTTTATGAGTCTCTTAAAACAGGCTTACATTTATGCAAGGTCAAAAAACACTTTACTTTTCTCCAAAAATAGATTTAATTTTACCCCATTTCTAAATGATTCGTAAATGACTCGTGTGAAGCTGTCGAAGAATCAGTCTGTTTTAACGCCTCCTCTCCTCACTTCTATGATTGGTCAGGTGGCGCAGTCATTTATGATTGGTCTACTGCTACTGCGGTCCACAGAGCTTATACCAAAACTATACTTTCTGACATTATAGAGATGCTTTCTGAGGGAATACGTCAACTACTGTAGTTAGAACAAACTACCGTGGAAAGTGCTCACAATTTGCTTTTGTAAGTCAAACAGACACATTTCTAGGTTGTGTACTTCCAACATTGTATAATGTATAACACTGCGTTAAAAATGGTTTATCATTACTTAAACTTACAAAACAGACAGACAGTCAAGCTGCATTAATCACAATGTTTAGACTACATTAGGCTGACAGCTTTTTTTTTTTTTTTGATAGACAATAACTTTATTTATTGTGCTCTGTTGGCGTCACAACTTTTTTTCAGATTATGTTCACATACACCTACATGACAAACTACATGAAAGATCATATTTGAAAAGGCATATAGGGACACTTTCAAATGGAGAAAGAAAAGGAACTTTTGTACTTGTTAGTTTAAGCTGTATCGACCAGATCACTGTTTGCTTCCCAGCAGAACTCACATCCCTGCCTATAATAGTCCCATTGCGGTCCTGTCAGACTCAGAGATGATTGGCTGTAGAGCTTCAAGACGAATGAGAGGAGAATGACAGCTGGTGGAAGACAGACTTCAACTCTCTGAAAAGGGAAGATGTGGACAGAGGAGATTGTAAAGGTCTTTCATTTGGATGGTTTTGAAACATGCTTCACTGGATTCTTCTCTGAAAGTAATGGAAGGAGAGGGACTACTCACTTTTGAGTTAAAAAGTTACAATAGCTCACAGGAAAAAAAGCGCTATTCTGTTCCAAATCTGAAATTAAATAACTGGAGACATTTTAGCGTTCAGCAATCACTTCGGTTTCAAGAATGAAATGGGCCATTAACACTTAATCAAGTGTGACAGTCTAAATAAAAATGTGAAATGATTCATCCAAATGAAGTCTATTGCCTAAACTCAACTGTTTCCTTAGATGTCTTTATCAATTGCTGGATTCCGTCTGAAATCACACTTTTGGGGACTGAGCGGTTTGGTTTGTGCTGAGCCACATCTGTCGGGTCAGCAGGTCCATCGCAGCTCTTTTTTCAGTCTGTCTTGAAAAACATGAGGGATGAAAGCTGCACGTCAAAGAAACAGACTTTCCCGGAGGTGTCAAGTGTCTTTAAAGTAGTGATGGCACTTCAGTTGTGCTGTAGTCTCCTCAGTTTTTAAGCCATGCCAGATGCTAGGGTGGAAAACTCACTTTATAGTGTAGATATAGTCTTGACATGTACATAACAACCTTGAATGCATCCTTTATAAACTGAATCCATGTTTATACACAGATATAGGCTTTTTAATGTGATTCTGCTTAATGGAATCACAAAATATCAATAGAACTTGGTTTTGAATACCCTTAGTAAAATATATATATATATATATATATATTTAAAATCCATGTTCTTTATACTAAATACATTTCAAATCTATAACATATTTACTGACATATCGCTCAAGACTTCCTGCTATAGAAATGATAATAACACTTTATTTGGAGAGCTAGTTCTTAAAGGGTTAGTTCACCCAAAAACTCATTAATTACTCATGCTGATGTCATTCCATACCCGTAAGACCTCTGTTCATCTTCAGAACAAAAAATAAGATATTTTGATGATATCAGAGAGCCGTTAGACCCTCCACAGACAGCAATGCTACTAAAATGTGACAGTGGCTCAACCTCACTTTTGCAATGCTATGAGAATACTTTTTTGTGCAATGAAAACAAAAATAATAATTTACTCTTCTTACGTCTTCTGTCATTTTAGAGTATCTCAACACACTGTATACACAATATTTAATGTAATCAGCCTGTGATCGTGTGTATGAAATTGTGCAGTGAAAGCACGTGGGCATGTATGTAATCTGTGGCTGTTTACGCCTAGAAGAAAGTGTACACTTACGCAGTGTTGTTCTTTAAAATAGTGGAAGACGTAAATCATGGGAGAAGAATGGTTGAGTGTATGATGTTATTTTTGTTTTCTTTGCACAAAAAAAAACAACATTATCATATCGTTGCAAAACTGAAGTTGATCCTCTGATGTGACATGGACTGTTTTACCAATGTTTTTACCACATTTCTGGATCTTGGATCATTTCAGTTGTATTGCTGTCTAAGGAGGGTCAGATAGCTCTTTGATATCATCAAAATTAGTATATCAGTTTATTATACCACAAGTACAATTGCATTTTTTTATTTTTTTATTTAGCACATACATGCATAAATGTATTTGTAGTTATCACAAATATTTAAAAAAAATAAATTATATTTTACTACTGTATATTTCAACCACTGGTTCCTCTAAATATGGATTGTGAATTTTTGGAGAGGGTTTTTTAAAAATGTTTTTGCTTTGGTTTGCACAGGTGTTAATGAAGCACCTCAGGGCATGACAGTGTGGGGTGTATTTGTTTGCACGTGTGTAGTCCTGGGGTGGTCTTTGTGGTCAGGATCAGACAGATATAATCACCATCCGCTGGTGGGCCTGTTTTCAGATCTGTTCTCCTGAGCTGCAGGGTTTGATGGATCCTAGATCGCTCTCTCTTAGCTCTGTACTCATTAGGCTGCTTTGTGAACAGACGTTGGCTGATTTATGCGCGTCGGAATTCATTAATTATGCCATGTGTCATTCAAGCAGATTAGTTATTTCTAACTTTTCCACTGGGTTGTCAATTTGAAAATGAAGAACAGTTGAATATTTATTAATTTTTTGTTGTTGATTAAAGAGACCAAAAATTTAACTTTTGTCACTGTTTACCCAGATTTGTGTCATTCCAAAAATGCAAGACTGTTGAATGCCAAAGACGACTGTCTTGGAAATTATATTTAATTAAAATTGTTTAGGTACCAACATTCAGGGTTGAGTAAACGATGCCAAATTGTCATTTTTGGTTGAATTATCCCTTTAAACAATGTCTAAAGCTGAGTTCAGACTGCACGATTTTCAAAGCAGTCACGTCACAGATGTTTTCACACAGCGTGAATATCCGGGGTATCATTCAGTCGCTGCTGTGTCATTGATAGTTCACACTGTGTGAACGTGAATGAGCACCGATTTCCCTGTGATTTTAGGCATTTGTCAGCGATTTCTCAAAACCTGTCGCCAAGTCAAAATCGGGGCTAAAATCATGCAGTCTGAACTCGGCTTTACGGTGTGCATATTCAAATAGATGTCAGAGATCAAGTTTTAAATCATCCATATTCATGAAATAAGTACTTGAGCAATGATCCAGATGAGACTAATCATTTGGAGATAATGACAGTGACAGTGAGGAAACTCTAAAAGGCCAATTGACAGAGTTCTGCTGGAGAAACAACAATAGCTTGTCACTTTCCTTATTAATTTACTCCAGGAATAATCAAGGTATTTACATAGTAATTTATGCTAATTGGCTCTTGTGAGAAATGTTGAGCTCAAGCTTGTGCAGCTGTATAGAAGCACATTACTGGACATGAAGGGGTTTATTCTCGGCAGACGATTTCTTGCCAAAGTGACTTTGAGAAAAGAAAGTTTGAATTACGTAAGTGGCAATTACCAAAGCAGGTAGCTAAGGTTAAATGGCTGAATCCCACGTACGAATGAGAAGGTAATGCAATTACAAACAATGTGCTGATTCTGTCACAGTGCTAGGTACAAGTCAAATATTGCCCTTGTTGGAAAAAAGTGAAGTGCAAATAAAGTCTTTGTGTTGGTTTAGTGAGGTAACTGATGTTACTTATGCAAGTAGAAATAATTAAAATTGAAAGGTTGTTATTCCCAAGCTGATGCATTTAAATTAATCATGCATTATTGCAAACAATCTTTCTGGCTGTAATAGTTCTATTCTCACTGATTGCAATCTCAAGGGTTTTTTAACATCGATATTGTCAAAAAAATGTGTGAAAAATTCATATGAGAGGGAGAAGGCAATTCTTTATATTTTAAAGTTTGTCCAAAGACAATCGGATAACGTTTCTATAATAACCAACAATATAAAAACGTAAACCGTTGATAAACAATATAAAAACAGATGTAGGGCTAAGTTGAGACGCTGATGTTGATGTGTCTGCACGCAGGGCTGTAGTACTCGAGTCAGGTCTTGGACTCGAGTCCGGTCTCAAGACCGTTTTTATGGTCTCGGACTTGTCTCGGACTCACTGGTATTCGGACTTGGATTTTTATCGGTCTCGGCCACTGGTCTTGCCAAATATGGCTTTTGGTCTCGACCGAGTCCAAGTGTCTTTTAATTTTTTCATTTCACCCGCCCGAATTTAATAAAAATACTATTTTTCGTCACGTTATCTGCCCGAACCAATTAGTAATTGAGTAAATAGATTGTGAGTTAAGTTTTTTGTATGTTATAAATTATATGCTTATAGAAATTATAATATAAATATTATGATATTGATTGTTTAATAAAACTGGTGCTGTCAAATGATTGATTGTGATTTTGTTTATATAATATATTTCTGTGTATATTTATTGTGTGTATATAAATACACATACATACAGTATGTATTTTAAAAACATTTAAATTTTCATATAATTTAGTTAAAATATAAACAAAGCTTACTTTTCTTAAATATGTAAATGCATGTGTGTGTATTTATAAATACTTAATATATATATATATATATAATTATTTGACAGCACTACTTAAAACCAAATGTATAAATTTGAGACTTAAATAAATAATAAAACATTTGTTATATTTTTATTTTTAAAATATCTGTTGACTGATATGACAGTTTTTATAAATCAAATAAGAATTTAAATTCTAAAATAAATGTTTTTTGTAGGATTTTTATTTGTTTAACAAAAAGCATACAATTAACAAGACTTGATGATTTTATATATTTGTATTGTTATTTATTTTTTATTTTCTTCATGACATTTTTATTTTAAATTTCTACATTTTATTTTATTTTCCTATTTAGTACCCTATTTCTGATGATGGCCAAAGTCCACCTCTGAAGGAAAAGAGCTAGGCTATATACGTTTGCTATGGTTTTCTGATCATGTCACACACCTGAGGACTACTTTTATATTTTATTTAGCCAAACTGGACATCATACTACCTAGCCCGCAGCTATTCTGTGAGATATTCGCCGGCCTGACAATGAAGAATTGCCACGGAGCAGCTAGCGATAAGCCGCACGATTAGATATCTGATCTGCATGCTCATTACACGTCGAGGGATTGCTTCCTTAACGAGATTAAAACAATGAATATGCATCACACAGCCCTTAGGGCCATTCATAAAAATGCATCCCAGTGTTAAACGTTTATTTTAATAACCTTTACCTCAACCCCCAAATGACAACAGCTCACCAAAACCCAATGCCACACACCTGTTGTTTGTTAGATGTGACAAAACTATGAAATGAATTGCCCTCTGGTCCAACACGTATGCAATCAATATCACGCCGGCCATATGAATTAGCAATTATGTCTGAACTTTTCGCTCGGGGGCTCTGTGGCATGGCATTTGAAAAACAAAATGATTAAACACCGCTTTTTTTCCCCCTCCTGGTATAGCCTTTCTTTTTATTTTTGTTTAATTATTTTATTGAACGTAAAGCATGGCTGAGTTTTTAAAGTGTATTTAAAGGGATCAGACTGCTCTCATACAATAGAAACTAATTAAAAAACAAGATACAAAAACACTCATAGAAAATGAAAGTCTGTGGGGCTTCAGGATATGAAATGATGATTGTTCACCTTGTTTCTTCTAAACAGTGCTTATAGTAGATTATCTGTTTGCCACGTTCTTGATTGTAAGCTTAGGATACTCTGAATGTATTCCCGCCCGGGTTAATCTAGCCTGAGGTAGATGTACGTTATCCTGTCTGCACTTATAAGCGTGATGGAGACTGTTATGGCTTCTTCACGTCAAAGCAGATTAACTGGTAGTCGCTGTAGCTATAGCACGCATAGGAAGTGATATCTTATCGCTCTTATCCTCCGTGCACGGCATAAACAGCCTCCCAGATGACGTCTTTATGATGCCTTGTCTCTGTTTAGCATACCTGCTCTTTATCTTGGATTTATATATTGCTTGTGGAGTAACGAAATGCATGGCATGAAAGTGCTACAGTACACAGCTTGACAATTGGCTGATTTGGTTTGTGTAAACAGTTCATTTAAATGAATAGTTCTCTGAACAAATAAATGATTCACTGATTCATTTTAAATTGTACATTTTTTTGCTAACCCACATGGTTTGATGCCAGATAAATGATCTAATTAAATGCATGATATTAGATTAAATTATTACATGTACAAAGATTATATGTGTCTTTAATAAGCTGCTTGAAATTTTAGTATGCTTGTATGCTTGTATGTTCTAGATTCAGTCCAAAACTTTAAAGCCAATTTTCTTGGTTTTAGTCTTGGTCGTTTAGTTTTTTTGTAGACAACAAATTAAAGAAGCAACTGGGATTTGATCCGTTATTTTTGTTTTCTCTCACTCCCATGCTTTCAAGAAGTAAAATCTCTCACTGTCGGGTGTCATTGTCCTCAACTTTTGAATGACATTTTTTTGCGGGGCATAGGAGTTCACTGAGGTTTTCATTAATCCTCCATCTTAATTGCTTGACTCGGTTACCTCACATGTCACTTCCTATTAGCAGCTTTTGGATGTGTAATGTGTGGAAGACAAGATAATTACAGAGAGATGGCTTGGGTAGTGCACAACATAGAGGAAAGGTTATTTGCATCTGTATAGAGCCTGGGTGCCAAAGAGCTACGTCTGAATGTGCTGCTAATGCGTTTAGCTTGAGTTCGACATGCCAGCTGTATTCTCCTAGCTAGCATCCCAAGTGGATAGTGCGTGAATTCAGACAGGAAGTAAGGAAAGTTTTAAGGTGCCCCTATACTGGATTTTTTATTAATAAATTAAATACATTTTATACATAAATTACCTTTCATGCACTGTATAACATAGCTGTAAGTGAATGAAAACATCCTGCAAAGTTTTAAATCTGAAAGTGTACCATGTATAAAGTTATTGTCTCTCAAAACAAAAGTTGACTCTGAATCATTAAAACAAGTCTTTTTTAAAACACATCTGACAGCGATATGATTAGCATATTGCCTGCCCACTTGTTTGAGCTTCTGGAGCATTAAAAAATAGCTGTTTCCCCCGTAACGGCTGTACACAAAGCAGCACTGCTCAATCGACCAATCACTGCAGAGTAGCATCACGCATTGAGTGAATCGTTTGGGAGACATTGAGCAAATAAGGTAAAAATAAATGCATATTATAAGAAAATTGAAGTATTTTTTGAACTTGCACGCATATCTGTGGTTGGGGACTCTTTCATAGGAACCTTTTATTACCCATAATAAGGATGTTAAATGCTAAGTAATTACACTTGAAAGGTTTGATGTTGCCTTGTAAAAATTAGGGAGTTTTTATTTATACAAAAATTCTTGATGCTCATTGAATCTGATTGGCTGAGAGCCTTTTCCAGGCGTGTCATATTCTAGTGATAACAGAACTCCAGCCTTTTTATCGTTTGTATTACTCTACTTGCAGTATTTCTCTCTTTATGTGTCACAAAATGTTGTTCAAAGAGTTTTTTAAGTTAGAATATAGTTCCAATATGCAGTTTCAAACTATAAATATATAAGGTTTGTTTATATTTATCAATTGATTCTTCCTATTAGTTTTTTTCTGTAATGCTCTTCCAGATGGTTCCTGCAAGTCAAAAAAATACATTTGGACCAGAAAACCAATCCTGATTTTTAAAGATCATGTCTTCTTCGCAGAGGGCCAATTCCAAGAAGATAACACGTTGCTGAAGCTCTGAACAATGTTATTAAAGAGACAAATGGACATGTTAGCGATCCATTAAATTTAATTATTACATTGGCGCTCAGAACAGGATATCAAATTTATTTCTCTGTGTCACAAGATTTATTTTGGAAGCTCGTGAATGAACAAGCTTTTTGGCGCTGCAACATTTTCTGAAGAGTTTATTGGAAGTGCGCTTGTTATTATTCATCACTTTGACCAGGTCCTGCGCCACTCGTGTCCAAATCAAGATAACATGAACTCCAGCGTGTTCTCATATTGCAGATGTGCCAAAAGCCCTTCGGAGGAACTTTGTCATAAGTCTTCAAGCCTGCTGAGGTCAGCAGGTCTATTTCCCTGCCAAATAGGTCTATTCCCTGTGCTGGTTGGAGGTCGGAAACTAATTACAGAACGCAGGGCAGGGAAAAGTCAACTCATTTTCTTCCACCTCCTTATTGGTGGTTACACTTCAGAGTGTTGATATAGCAACCAATATTGACGGATACATTTTGTCAAATAAAGCTTGTTGCACTTCATACAATACCTCTTCTTGTCAAAACACAGACTTTTAGGTGGCTGCAACCCACAATACAAAAGCGTAAACCTGGAAAATGTCTCTAAGCCTAATAGACCAATTATGTTATGTAACACAGTGACCTGTGCATAAATGTGCCAACTGGAAACTGGTGACTTTAAAATGTCTATAGATTTTAAGGTGTCAGCTGTCCAATTAGTAACTGATCATTCTCTGAATTTTTGCCATCTGGACTCTTCATTACGATGCTCAAATGAGAGTCAAGGCTCATGTTGCTAAGCTACATGGCAACATCTGCAGTTATTCCAATTTTTGTTTGTCTAATTGGATAGAGTTTAAGTCCAAGAGCTAATGAGTGTAGGAACAACGGCTGGAAATCAAGTGATACATGCTGGCATGCCGGGTTCGAATTATAAGGTGTAATTGGAAGGACCGATGATAATGGATATGGCTTTTCAGAGCCAATTAAAGCTTTATTCAGCTCCTAAACATATTAGCATCTGTGTTTTGTTTAATTACGCATCTGTTGAAATTCATCTCAACCGCAACAAGAGTAAACCCACAACACAGACTATCATAATTAAGTTAAAGGGTCCTGAAAAGATTGTTTCGGTTCTTGTGGTTTGAATACAAATGGAGTCTGAAATGAATTTACAGTTAATTTTGTGCCTTATGTAGCATCATCAATGTAACATCATCAATAGAAATCAATTCAGACCAATTTTGCCCTTTTTAAAAGTAATGAACGATTCAATAAAATAAAAAGACACTGTCATAATGTCGATACAATTTCTCAAGGACAACTTTTATCTTCATATCTTCATATATTTAGTTTCTTGTTTATTTATTATTTAAATTATTCACCTTTACAATCTTTAAAAGTACACATTTTATTGAAGGATACTTCTATTCTGCTTTTTTTGTTACTTTTTAACAAGCAGTGCTTCCAAAGCAAACAAAGAGAAAGTTTTAGTTCTATATTGTTTTAAAGTGACTTGCAATCTGACCAACTTTGACACACTGTGGTTGGTTTATGCTAATATTTTGCTTCTTTAATTCTTTGCTTTTTTTCTTCCTTTGCCTGCAGGAGTGAGAGAGCATTTGAGTGTGGACAGTCATATCTCTGTGCACTTATGGCTGAAACCATTGATTAATGAAGCTTAGAGAAGCACTTTCTGGCATGAATTACTGTATCTGGTAGAGTGGGAGCTTTCAGTGAGCACTGAGAAGATGATTCTACTGCTCTTTCAGAGTCTGGGAGACCTAATGTAGTTTTGTGACAATGTCTGCTACAGTATGTGACATTGAAGTATTACCTTTTAGATGTTTCTTATGAAATTGCTTTAGAGAAATATAAAAACAATGCAGGTATATGACTATAAAAGGTGAAGTTTAGTTTAGTTTATTGTTTAGATTATTTGATTTAGATGATTGAGTTAGATTAGAAATTAGTTGTTTAGTTTAGAGGTGTTAATTATTTCATTTTAGCGTATATACAATCTAGCAAAGAGCAAGAGTTTTAAGTTTTGAGCATTTTTTAAGTAATGGTTCACTTAAAATAAAATTAGCTGAAAATATACTTAATTGAAGATATATATGAATTTGTTTTATCATCAGAACAATATACTAGCTTCAAACATAAAAAAAGAATCAACTAAACAAATATTAAATTTAAATTTATTAATTTATAAATTATTAATTTGAGAAAAACTTGATTAATTAGGTTATTTTTTAATTGATTGACAGCACAAGTTTAAAGTTAAAAACATATAAATAAGGGATTTGTTTCTTACAAACAATTATATTAATATTAATTTATAGACTGGAATTTCTTGTGGATTATTTAATAACCTATTCACTGTAGAGGATCTTAGTATGCTCCATTTAATACATTTATTCTCCATTTTTTATTTGTTAATGACTCTTTAAATAATTCATAAACCAGTTCTCAGATCAGAAGAACCTACGGTAAAACATATTTTTTTAATCTCCATTTAACACAATAGACACTTCTTTAAAGGCAGAAATAATGTTTAAATGGATGAATTCTGAATCTGTTTCATAAGAGGTCATTTGAAACTTAAACAGTACATTATAAAAGTTATAGAAAAGCTAAAGAAGTTTCTGTGTGGGATAGACATTATGAATGCCACTGAGTTGTGACATTTTGCCAATGCCTGCCGGCTGTTGGCTTCACCTCTCTCCTTCATCACAATGGACTGAAACAACTCTTCAGCCTGACTGAAAAGTTATTATAGACAAAATGAGAAGTACTCATTTTAATTTTAGAAGTACTATAGGATTGACAAAAATCCATAAGGCAGCCCTATACATTGTGAGAAAGGTTGAGCGAGGGAGAAAAAGAGAGAGAGGCTGAATGTTATCTCATTTTCTCCTGTCTTGCGTTTCCCAGGATTACATAAAGCCCGGATGGGGATCCAGTAAGAGTTAGTTATTATTAGCTCAGTTCTCTCTCGCATTTTAGCAATATTACCATAAACACCGTCAACCCTTCTCTTCACTGTAAACGCCACAACAAAAGCCTCCCAACCCTGGATGAAATTATGAGCTCTTTTGATGTTGCAATCTTGAGCCTGATAAAAAGGGACGATCGAGCTTTGTTTTCGCTCGTTTGATCTAAATCGTTGGTGTGTTGCTTGGCATCCCTTTCATGTCAGAATTATTAATTGTGTCTTCACCTATATGAAAATTATCTTTCACTGTTGTGTTTTCATTCAGAGCTTCACATCAGCGATACATGGCTCCATTAAAATGGAATGTTGAAAAGGGGGTTTGATCTGTGGACCGTGAGACAGTTGTGCAGGAGACCGGGGCTAGTTGTCACACAGAAAGTTCTATAGTTTACTACATATATCAGATTTTTGACAATATTTAATGTAGTTTGATAGTTTGAAATTACTGTATGCTGCATAGTGCCAAGTTAATCATGACTCTGTCTTTATTTTTAGGGTTTTTTACAGTGCTATAGATTTTTCCTTATCTACATTTTGAAAGTCGCATAAGTCATTAACCAGCAAAGTTAAAGAGAGTAGAATTCTCATTATACTTTTCTCTGCTTTTAAACAATTCCAGATCTGTTCCTGATTAAGTGAGCCTTTGTGTAATGGACTTGAAAGAATGGTGGACTTCTTGCGTTAATGTGAAATCACGCACCTTTCAGCAGATCTATACTGAAGATTGTGAATTAGTGAACAATAGCCTATAGGGTTTACTATAGACTTTCTTATTGAGCATGACCAATTAAAAATAATGCGACACAGCAAAAAATTATTTATGCATTTTAACAGCGCCAAACTGTAGGAAAGTACGTTTTTAGACAGATTCCAAATAAATAAATTATTTTACTGTACTGCTTTGATAATGTAATTCTTTTTTTACGTTTTTAATAACTGTGCCACTGTAGATAATATCTATGTTGTGCACATACAGGAAGTATTTAAAGTGCATTTTTCTAATTTATTTGCATCTTGTCATTTCCATCCAGCATTTTTTGAATGCAATATTCAAAAATGCACATAAAAATAGGTTGATGGAAACAATGCCAGGACCCATCCATGGACAATAACTCTAACGATAAATAAACAGAACATTATCATCCTATGATTCAAATATAGGTGTCTTTAGAGTTATAAAGAGATAAGCCTTTCAAACACAAAAAAATCACCACAGTAAATGTTTTTTTCCTTGTCTTTTTTTTTTTTTTGGGGGGGGGGGGGGGGTGTTAAATTGACCTTATTA
>JAUCNO010000585.1:2010640-2033113 GCA_032353835.1 Enteromius viviparus | reverse complement strand
TTTTAGATCTTTAAGTCCATCTCATGAAAAATCAGAGCAGAAACAAAGGTGTTGCGTTTATATTTTTGTTGAGTGTAGTATGGAATAAATGTATTTATGCTGAGGTGTTACCGTACCGTGAAGTTTTGATACCGTTACATCCCTAAATATATATATATATATATATCTCAAAATCAAAGAATAAAGTGAACACTAAAATAACACATCCCAGATCTGAATGAATGAAATATTCTTATTAAATATTTAGTTTTTAACATAGCTGAATGTGCTGACAACAAAATCACACAAAAATTATCAATGGAAATCAGATTTATTAACCCACGGAGGTCTGGATTTGGCATCCTTCCCTAATAAAAGTATATAAAAACCTACTTGCCCTGAACTTTTGAACAGTAATGTCTGTAATACCTGCAGTTCTAGACAGAATTTTTCTTGTAATGCCAACTGATGGGCCTCTTGCAGCTTCGAGATCTTATATCTGTGGGGAGGGGTGGGGGGGAAAGATATGAGAGGCTAAGTAATGATAAAATTTCTACCATGCTCTCAGCAACACTATACAGTCCTCTGATCCCGGTGCAGAGGGTGTCCATTAACATGGCTCAGTTAATAATTGACAGCACGTGAAAGTTCTGGCAGCTGTGGGATCGGCCAGTGCTCCGCTGCCATGCATTAAAGGCCCATTTGGGTTCAGCACACACTTTGATTCATTACTAATGTATGGCCGTCATCTTCTCTTCCATTCTGTTGTGTCATTGCATTAATGTGCTGAGATGAACCACAGAGCAGCGTGTATGCATAACAGTTGACTGCTGGTGACCCACCAACTACATAGTTACCTACAATCACATTGGTTATAACACAATTGTACTCTGGGGTGATGCATTTAACCCTGGTTTGCTTCAGAGGGATATTGTCGAAAGTTAGTTAAACTGGTTCGCATAGGCTGTCTATATACTCAGTCCATATTTTTCCATTGATCCCTCAAAATGTATAATTAAATATATATATATTTTCTTTTTTCAAAGTAGGCCTACTGCTGGCCAAAAGTTCGAAAAATACATTTATTTATTTTTACAGTTACAAAAATATATATATTAGTGCTGTCAAACTATTAAACGCATCCAAAATAAGTTTTTGTTTATATAATAATATATGTGTGTGTGTACTGTGTTTATTTATTACGTAGGTTTAAATACAAACACTAATGTACATATTTAAGAAACAAAATTAAATATTAAATATATTGATATATTAAACAAAATATCTAAAAATATAAATGTATATGCAGAAAAATATTTCCAAAATATATGCTTTATGGGAGTGTATGCATATATGCATAATAAATATTCAAAGTACACACACACATTTTATATAAACAATTAACAATTGATCAGTTGACAGCACAAAAAAATATACATATGCATACATAGAGTACTGCCTAAAGTTCAGAATATTTTTTATAAATAGCTCTTATGCTAAGCAATGGTTCATTTATTGGATAAAAGCAATTTTAAAATTTATTTATTTTTTTTGCTGTGTAATATTGTTTTGAAAAACAATTTTAAAAACAAAAACAAAGAACAATTGTTTATAAAAAAAAAAAAAAATTTACTAGACTTTTAGAATGTTAACAAAGATTCCGATTTCAAAGAATGCTTTTTTTTTGTACATTCTGCTTCAATAATTAAAAAATTTTACCATGATTTCCCCCAAAATATTAAGCAGGAATACAGTTTTCAACATTGATAATAATCAGAACCATTATTAGGAATTGAGCAGCAATTGAAGGATCATGTGATTCGTAAGACTCCAGAGATGATGCTGAAAATTCAACTTTGCATCACAGGAATAAATTACATCAGGAAGTTTATATAAACTTTTATTTTATATGGTAATAATATTTCAGAATATAACTGTATTGTTTTATCAAATAAATGCAGCCTTGGTAAGCATAAGAGACTTAAAAAACAAAAAAGCAGTACATCAGTTTGTGAGAGACTTGAAATGCGTGTGTTCCTCCAGTGCCATCAGCTAGTTAGTACTGTTATCCTTCTATCGTATTCAAATAAACAGTCATTATCATAAATTTGAGTGGTGTGTGTGTGTTTGTGACAAGAACACCATTAAAGCGATAGTTTATGCTTTGTTGGCTCCCAATACACTGAGGCTCATTATGATGAGATGTTAATTATGGATTGCATTTTTAGTTTGTATACGTATACGAACGTCTCCAATTTAAAAAAAAAAAAGTGCAAATTGCATCTATTTTCAGAAGTGATAATTAGACAGAAGGTTTGTGCTCACTGTTAGAAGTAGATAGCAAAGTGCAAAAACAGGATTCCCTCGAGGTGAAACTCTTCTCTGTTCCCATAAATCTGCATTGAGTGCTTACGATACATCAAGCAACCATAATAATGTGTTTAATTTGGTAAACGAGCTGCATTATATGCCGTGTCCCCTTTTGATATACTTTTATAAGATTTCTTGCACCCAAACAGTTGTAATTTAGCTGTACATGACCGTTTTCTACCCTTTTTCTACTCTGATATACACTTTAAATTACCAAATTGAGCAACACTTAAGCATAACAGCAGTGAGTTTTGCACTAATATCAAGTAAACAAACAAAGTTTTAACTTTTAAAAAGCTATTTCTGTACAAGTTGCACCCAGGAAAGTGTAAGTTTATATGATACTGTACACTGTTATGGATGAAGGAATAAATAGACTCAGGGAAAGCTTGGTAAATTTCCTCTTAATCAGCTTTTGTGATATGATTCTTTAAGTTAATGTATCCTGTTTCTGTGTCTCTTCTAGGATAATGTGGATCTGGGAGATCTGATGTTTTCTCTTTGTTACTTGCCAACTGCCGGCCGCCTGACGATAACGATAATTAAAGCCAGAAATCTCAAAGCCATGGACATCACAGGAGCTTCTGGTAGGCTCCCTGTCGTCTTCACCTCTAAATGACTTATTGTCTCAGCTGTAATGATTTTTTGGTGTCATCATGACATGTTAAAACATAGGGCGTCCTGGGCTCTCTAAAAGAGCATTGATTTCATCAATCAAACACTTGAGAATGTGGCAGGAGATTTTAGTAGTTGGGCAAAATCCTGAATTTCTTTTGTAGTTCATCTGACACAATAGATGCCGGAGTATACAGTCAGATCAGGCTGTAAGGAAGAGCTACTAGAGGTCCACCCTGGTGCATCAAATTAAAATATTTTAATAAAAATAGTAAATTTAAAGTGTAAGTTTATTAACTTTTCTACTTAGTAAAACTGAGATTAAATTATAGTAGAAAGCAGATTGAAAGATAAATTTACAAGAAAAAGAAATACCTGAGAAATATAAAACCCAATGTTATACATACGTAATATTTTATAGTGTATATAAAATAAATGTTTGAATAAAAATAATTAAATTACATATATTTTTTAAGATTTTGCTAAATTAATTTTATATAAGTTTTTATAAATTAAATATAAATTTCTATACAAATAAATAATATATAAATAAAAAAATCATTGCTGTTGTATGTTTTTTTTAAATATAAATATTATATATCTATTTTTTATATAAATATGTAGTTTATTATTAACTGCTAAATAAAATATGTCATACAAATAATTGTTTTTTAATTTATTTAGCTAGAGTGGAAGAACACTGCAACAAAACTTATATATATCTTCATACATATCTGTCCATTTTAATTCAGCATTGTTTTTTAACCCCATTTCATACAGAGGGCCAGATTATTTAAAATTAAGTAATTAAATAAATGCTAAAATATATAAATAAATTGTTAAATGCATAATTAAATACATAAATAAATGCATTAGTATGAATTGATTTAATTGATGAGAGTTTCTCTCATCCACTAACAATGGAATCCATACTTGTGATTGATTGATTTATTTACGTGCCGACAACTGTACCCCTGAAAATAAAATGTATTAAATTAAACAGTTAAATGAACAAATAAACGAACATGTGCATGTATTTAATTATGAATTTAATAATTTATAGGTTTTAACAGTTGTTTAGCTTTAAGTAACTTCATATTCAGCTGAAAAAATAAAAAAATAAGCCCTTTTTAATTCCTTTCTAAATGACTATGTATGTGCTTTTCTGTCTTTCCAGATCCTTATGTAAAGGTTTCTCTAATGTGTGACGGCCGGAGACTGAAGAAAAGGAAAACATCAACGAAAAGAAACACTCTTAATCCTGTCTACAATGAAGCCATTGTTTTTGATGTTCCTCCTGAGAACATCGACCAAATTAGTCTTTTAATAGCAGTAATGGACTATGACCGGTAAGAACCGAATGTGTCTTAGTAGCTTTCAACTTAAAACTAGCAACATCACTCACATCATACTGTAATATCATTGTCGCGTTAACATCTGAGCGAACTGAAAAATGATCTGATTCTGAGAAAAGTCTATTCAGCAAACTGATTCGTTCAAGTGATTCATTTACACAAAGCGATTCAGAAAGTGACTCATTCATTGCTTATGCACAGTGATTTACACCTTTAAGAAACGGCTTGAATCGAGCTTTCATTAATATAACTAGCTATCTTGTACTAGCTTGATGAAAAGACCAACATATAGAAGGAGCAGGCGTCCAGACCGTCTTGGTCTTGTTAAATAAGGCTGTTTTTTAAAAGTCGCTTCCCTGACACTATTGTTAGCCCTTCAGTTTTAGCAGAGCTAATCCAAACGTACAGCTAGCAGCGTGGAGGGAGCTAGTGAGCGCTCACTGTCAAATTCGAACTGAAAAAGAGTCTCATTTCAATTAAATATGCTTTTAATTTTTGCCAAGCACAGTGCTCAGAGACTATAGAAGTTTATTCTTAGTGCTGGTGGGTGATCTGAGGAACAGCCTGAGCTGTATATTCCCAATGTAGCCAGAGATTCATATCAGATTTAGATCACTGGCGTGTTTGAGAAGTACGTGCCGCAGAGTTTCGGTGAGTTTCGTCACTGCTGCACAAACAAATGAACGGATGGAGACCGAGAGGCTTAGATGCATGGAGTGAAAGGTGTATAAAAATATATTGCTAAAGTCATCATATTTTTCACTTTGCAGATGGAAAACTCACGTTCAGCTGTCGCATTTTAAGCTTGGATATGTTCTTCTCGTTCACAGCGTAGGTCACAACGAGGTTATTGGCGTGTGTCACGTGGGAAACCGAGCTCAGAGTTTGGGACGGGATCACTGGAATGAGATGCTCACGTACCCACGCAAGCCCATCGCCCGCTGGCATCCACTTGTAGAGGTAATGTCCGGCTTACCGTTAGCGCTTTATTTTCATTTGAACAGAATGATTTGTTTTCGGAGCGTGTTTGGAGACCTGTGTTTAATTACATTTGCTGATGTTTTGCAGTCTTCTTCAAATTTACTCTTACATCCAGAGCTTTTTGTTCTGGGTTTTCTTCCAGATAATATAAATAATAAAAGGCGTATTCAAATGTTAATAGACATATACATTTTGCAAGCTAAAAGGCACAATGCCGTCTTCTGGGAAAAAAGCTGGAGAAACCCACAGTGTGATGAAATGTCCTCATGCGTAGCAATGGAAAAGATGAAATAGTTGACATTTTGTGCTGTATATGTCTGTTGGTGATTTTGCATTAGCTTTTTTTTTTCTCTTTATTTCTTTGTTTTATTTTTTTACTGTTTTTTTTAACTTTTATTTAGTATTAATATATTATAAATGTATACATTTTTGTTTTAATAATAATAATTTTATTGTGTATTCATAATTTTGTATATTTTATTATATTTGCATTTATTATTTTATTATTAAGTTTACTTATTTGTATTCTACACTATGTTCAGTGTACATTCTTTTTGATAGTAAAGATAGACTTAAAATATATAACTTCCATTTTATTTTATTTTCATTTACTATAAATTAATATTTTTTGGTTACATTATTTTATTTGCTTTTTATTATGCAATTACCAGTTTATTTAAACATTTACATTTTTAATAATATGTTGTTATATATTTATTAATTTATACATTTTATTGTTTTTTATTATTTAGTTTATTCATTTGTATTATGCTCTGTGGAAAATACACAGAAAATGCAGCTTTGACATTACTTTAATTTATTTAGTTTTTTTATATTAATAATATAAAAAAAAAATTTTCTTTTTTAATAGTATTTTTATGCATTTATTAGTTTTTATATTATTTTCATCTTTTTTTAATTAGTTTTAATTATTACTGCCTGTTTAAATGTCAATTATTTTCATAGCTCTCACAAAATACATGCACTTTACCACATTTAAGTCTTATTTATTTCGGTGTTCAGGAACGATAGTATCCCATCCTCTTTATTGTCTAACTGTTAACTCTCTCTGTGTGGAAAGAGTCTGAACAAAAAATAGGTATTGTTGAAAGGTATATGTTGATTTTTACATGTACCTTTACAATTATGTACTACAATAACACTAACCAACATCTGAAATGTTGGAAAAATCTATTTTGCAGCTCTGGTTCAGATATTTATTTATTTTTTTTATTCCTAGGATTATGAAGAAAGTGTTTAGTTCTGAAATGTTCAGTATGCCTTTATTACATCATGCAAAACAGCACTGAAGAAGCTATTAGAGTCAGCCAAACCTATTAAAGTTATTTCAGGTAATTATTTTCAGTCCAGTGTAATGGCTTGTTTATGTTTGCCTCCAATCCCTTTGAGGAATCCCATCAAATCTTTTTTAGCTCAACACTCATTTTCATCATCTGCTTTCCATTTTTTTAAAGGCTTTTCACACATTACTGCTCTAAAATCTTGTTTGCAAATCTTTGACCTCTCCGGAGCACAGACTACACATCTTCAATAATTCACAATCCCTGTCCTCCTCAACCATGTTATGCTCCTGGAGCCGCCAGAACATTAAACAAAACCTCTATAGCCTCGGCACTACTCCCATAAACAAATACCAAAATCGCATCCCAGAAGACAGAGGTCTGCATATATATGACACTTTAGGAAAATCAGAGGTCGGTGAGAGGGTTTCTCAAAGATTCTGCTGATTTTTGCAATTGACTCGAAGGCAAAAAAACGGGCGCTAAGAGGACCATTGTGACAGTGCACTCAAAATGACATTGCAGCACTCGGGTCCATAAGTATCACAGAATTCAATTTGGTTTCCTCCCACGATGTGTGTTACGTGTGCACTTTAAATATGATTTTCAGCGTCTGATCTGATTGGAGTTCCCCTCCGCTAACCCTGATGTTTCTCTTTGCTAGTGGGTTGGTCAGAGCACGGCTGGCGGGAGCCAAGGCTCCTGTAATTCCCTTAGGACACCTCCTTCCCCGTAATGGATGCCGTCAAATTTCAGCCATGGAGACACCCCGGCATGGTCCAATTCACAACTTTAATGAAAAGCAAGAGTGAGAGAGAGAGAAAAAATATCTGGGTTCTGTTAAAGGTCACTTTAAATGTGTGCACACACTCAATGCAGTAAACACCCAGAACTCTTTAGCCGTAAGGTTTCCTCGATAGAAGAAGAGTGTCAGGTCCACTGCATGTGAAGTGAGTGTGTGTGTGTGTGTGTGTGTGTGAGCAGTATTTGGTTATTATAAAACGAGCCTTGAACATTGTTCTGCTTTTGTTGAAAACTTAAGTAAACTTAATTCAAGTACTTAAGCAGAGGTAAGTATTTTTGACATTGTCATGTTTTATGTACCTGTATAACACATTGTAATACACTATTATTGTTTGTGTAGTGCATGGGGTCTATTTTGTGGTATTTTATTGTAAAGTCTTACTGTATAAAAATATACAAGAAATGCATAAGACTCGAGTCATGATTTCTGGCAAAACTAAATACTGGAGAAAAACTACTTCAATCATTAAAAAATAAAATAAATAAACATTCACAAGTCTGAGATTAAGATTTTTGATAAGGGCTGCATTTATTCAATCAAACATACAGAAAAACTGTAATATTGGGACATATTATTACAATTAAAAGTAACTGTTATTTTTTTTTTTGAAGTAATGTATTCCTGTGATTAAAGGGTGGGCAATACCCCGGTTCAGACAAGATTAACTCTCTTTTGTCAACTGTTAAGATTTTGGACTATTAGGCATTGCGGTTCAAAACAAGAGAATTTTAAGCTGTTGGAAAGCAACCAGTAACAAATGAAAGCTCATTTTAGAGAGACATGTGGTGAAGAAGGCACTCATAGAGTGAGTTTTTTTTTGCCAATTTATAGGCCTTAAACGGTTAAATGCACACACTTGCACAGGTATGTGTCACAATGGCCATCTTTGCAAGTATCCTCCTAATTTTATCTGGCAGCTCTTAAAGTGACAGTAGTCTAATATTCCCGCTGTCTGTCATTCGTGTCAATCAAACAACAAACGAGAGAAAATCTCTCACTGCTTATGATTGAATCACTTTTGGAACTTTGACAAGAAGAAATTTATATTAATTTACGCAGTGAAGAATATGCAGTGTTTTTATACATTTGATTACTTCATACACTGTATGTAGTATTTCCTTTTTAAATAACTATATTGTAATATGTATATTGCCAGCGTGAAAAAATAATTCTCATATCGTGGTGTAAGATTTTGGTAATATCACCCACCCCTAACAATGGCAAAGCTTCATTTTTAGCATCCGTTCAAAAATAATTGCAGAAATGATTTGAATATGCTGACTTGATGCTCAATAAACATTTCATATAATTTTTAATATTGAAAAATTTATTTTATGTATAAATGTGTAAATATTAACAAGGAAGTATTTATTTAAAATAGTTTTCAATTTTTGTAACATTATAAATGTCTATACTGCCAATTTTGATCAGTTTAATGCATCCTTACTAAATAAAAAATATATTTATTTTTACTAAAAAGAAAAAATAGTGACCCAGACCTTTTACACATGTTTTTTTAAATCCATTTTCTTTCTTTCTTTCAGATGTTTAAATGTTTTTTTTGCATGCTCTTTAATATTTATTTAATTTATTGTAATTTTATTTATTTTTTTATTGAATTTTCTTTTAAGTTTGTCCCATTGAGGTTTGAATCTGGTTTTACAGAGAATACCTATAGCCAAGAAAAACTGCAAGCACATCCACACAGTATAATAGTTATTACATAAATACACAAAGCAATTAAACACACACATATAAATACGAATTAAGAAAATATCTTAACCAGCATTAAAATAAAACAACCTGATGCATCATTTAAAGCTGAAAAGTATAGTATCTTTACAAATCACCCTGAAAATAATTTAACCAATGTCTGTATGCACAGTATTGCTAAAAAGCCATATGCTGGTGGGACATTCCTTACTGTGAAAAGAATAAAATTAACATTTCGAAAACACCAAAACTAAAGTTTTTCTTTCTTGAATGAGCAGAGCAATGAAATCGGTCAAATATATGAATCTGGGCTTTCACTGTAATTTTTGCTCTCATGATTCACCCTCTCGCCCTCTTTTTAGATGGTGTCATCAGGCCCTGACCACACATGACTGATGCTCGTCTATCCTAAAATCAGTTGAGGGTGAAAGATCCTATACTGACGTTCCTGACAAAAGCAAAAGAAATTGCAATCTGCAAGAAAAGATGATTGATGGCTCTTTAATCAATGTCCTGCTGCACTAAGGCTTCCTGTCGTGTGGAGAGACCTGGGTTCACTTCGGTGCGAGGGGTCTAAACTTTTAAAATAATGCTTGTCACACTGTGCTTTTTACCGGAGTCAGCAGGTGAGGACTGATGATAAAAAAGATGCTCCTGCCAGTTGGCAGGTGGAGATCACAATTACTGACAGCTGGTAGTGAGAGCTGATTGCCAGAGACACATGTAGAACTTCGGTCAGATTCAAGAAGGCTTCCAGTATTACTGAGAACAATGGAGTCTTACTGGACATATTACTTGTCTGAAATACAATTTTAAAAACTATGAAGTAAAATTAAATTTACTTAAAACTGAGCTTTAAAAAACATTGTAATGTTGTCACAATATCAATATTTGCAATAATATAATAATAATATATTTAATATATATAATTAAATACACACACACGCGTGCACACACACACACACATATATATATATATATTAATAAATTACCAGGAACATTTTCCTGTACTGGACATATTTAAATAACATAATATTTTAAAAACTTTATTTATTTTTCTGAAGAAATAAGTAATTTACTTTTTAAAGTAATTCCAACACATGTTTTGCATAAAAACTGGAATTTAACACACTTTTTCTAAAGTTAAAGTCTTGCACTGAAACAACATAATTTTTAAATGTTTAATATTTATATATAAACAAAGTAAATTTTATTTGTCATGTATTGTGAATAAAAAAACATAATAATCATTCATATTTATATTTAAATAAACTGATTAAATGATACTTGGCCTAGCTATACATCAACTGGGCAAACATTGATTATTTTTTAATATTTACGTTAATATAAAATCAACATTATCAAATTATATTTGGCCTCCAAGTATTTGTCAACTGAACAAGCTTTGCTTCATTTTTTGTATGTTAATATTTATACTATCAAATTAATTTCTATTTAACGTTCAAGTATGTCAGTTAAGCTAACATAGCTTAATTTTTATATTATACATATTTTACAATAATATTTAGATTATTATTAATGCTCCATTTTCTCTCTCTCTCTCACTCACAAACACACACAAACACGCACATATATAGACATGTATATATAATTGTAGGGTAAGAGTATTAGCTTAGAAAGCACAACTAATAACAAGACTCAGTCATGATCACAAAACTGTCTAGATTATAGAATATACAGCTCCTATCAGCCTGCATTGATTATAATGACGACAATCTTGTTTTGTCGCATTACTTGCTCAGGGTGTTTAAGTTGTTATTAGGAGCATCAGTTTTGTAAATTGACCGCAGCTAGACCTCCTTCGCTGTTAGACCCATCAATGTTTACCTAATGCAACCTGAAATTGTACGATGGCAAGACGTGCTAATGGCTCACGTTGCTAATCAAGGAGCTGGCACTCAGGGGTAGAGGAACTGTCAAGGGTGAAGAGGGAAGCGTTTCCAGTAACCGCTGTGTTCTGTGGGCCCCACCGCTTCCTAATTACTGCCAGCGTTATGAATTATTTAACAGAGCGATCTCTGTGATGTGCAAAACTGAGGCAAACTCTGTGCTCTCAGATCATTCCATGCGGCCGATCTGTCACCAGACGGCAGGGAGCTTTAGTAGCGCAGGCATCGTGGGAATTACGGTCCTGTCCAGCTCTGTCTCTTATCTCGCTGCACCTTTTCTCTTAACTCGCTTAAGTCCTTAAATCTAATTATGCTCATTTACTGGTTCCGGTAATGGGCCTCTAATCAGACTGCCTTAATCAATGATATCCGGTTGATGGAGTGTTAACGGAGAGCCCTTCAGGGCCTTAGTAAGGTGGATCTGAAGAGGTGAAGAGCACCTACATTGCTTTTTAGGTTATACTTTAGGTAAGTTTTACCGGTGCACTGATGGTACCCAGAGTTGGTTTTATTAACTTGTTAAATTAAATAAAGCTAAAATAAAATAAAGCATAAATATATTAAACAAAAAAACATCTAAAATTGAAATAAGTTATTTCAAAATACAAATAAAACCATATATATATATATATATATATATATATTGTATCATGGTGCAAGGAAAAGTACATTCCTACCAAAAATACCACCATTAATTCATCAACAGAGCAAAACCATTGATGAGACATTCTCTTATAATCTACGCAAGCATTAATCACACACTGAGAAAACTTCACTGATGTGATTCATACTGTTCTTATCCTCTGTTGCTAAGTGGTAAACCAGTTAAATTAGCATCTATAATAAAGCAATGAACTATACTGAACAATATTGAGTGGGAGAGAAACATTCATAATTTCTAATTGTTCACCACCTACACACCTGTTCAAATACAATTTGGGGAGTCATTCTATATTTGCTTTCATCTGTCACTGGTTGTATCCAGAGCAGTGTTATATAACGCCGGTGTGCTTGGTAACTAATGACTTCTCTTTCGCAACAACATCTGCTACAGGATCTAGAGGCTTTAAAAGATGGTAAGTCATGATATCAACAAGTTATATTAATTTAAATGGGATCTGACAATGTCACACCTGATATTTTCGCTTCATATGATTAGATATTTATTGAAACTTGTAGAAATAGTTTACACAACCTATCTTCAAAACAAAACTGCCATTGCTTTAGACGACAACAGTGTTTCGAGGTCCAAAAAAGGGGTAAATAATTATTTTTACAGCATTCGCTTGTTGCAGTTCTCTGATTGGTGGAGATTTGTTAAGAATCGTGGGTAATGTAGTTTTTTTGTTTGTTTGTTTTACCAGAAATGATTAGAGCCTGGAATAAACTTGCGACTTTAGCTCTGCGAGCATCTTCCTGAAATAAGTTTTTACAGGTTGGGATTTTCTGTGCCTACTGTTTTAAAAATCTGTTCAGATTCAGAAGTCGTGTAGTATATTCCAGCTGTAACATGATTATTAGAAAAAAAATTAGTATAATAAGTAATATAATGTAGACTGGCAACTTTAAAGGGGTCATCCGGTGCCACATGCACTTTTTCAAGCTGTTTGGAGTGAAATGTGTGTTGGGAGTGTGTGTACACAACCACCCTACAATGAAAAAGACCCACCAGTAGTTTTTTTTTAATTGAATAAAAATAAGTTGCCCCTTCTGAAATCAAGCCATTCTCAAATGCATGTCGGTGTGGCGTGTGGCCACTCCCATAATAGTTGATTGACAGCAGCGTGTCACACAGACTGAACTGAGACCTGAGTGAGCCGTCATCAGACCGAGATGCAGAGACAATAATAAATCCTGAGAGATTGAGGTGTTTTGTTGTTGAATGTATTAATGAACATAAATGAGCAGTAGTCATTTACCCCGACATCTGAGTGACTGAAGACGTGAAAGATTAATGTTATGTTTGGTTCTGAAGGGAAATTCACCCTTGATCAACTGAAATGGGTTTATGTTCGCGAGAATCATTCATGATCCAGCCTCACCTGCAGAAGGAGTGAGTATAATGTCTTTTAATAAATCTTTGCAAATCGCCTTTCATAATAATGTGCTAATTAGCAAGTTTTACTATGAATACAGCTAAACAAAGATCCTCAGAGAGTGCCTCGGAAAAAAGGGGTGGGGTCAGAATATTTAAAGGGGAAGTAAACAGAACAGAGTGATTTCTAAAGAGCTGTTTATGACAGGGTAAAATGAGCATTTTTATACTATCTTTGAGAAATTTTAAAACAAACTATCTTACAAACTTTCCATTAAGACCCTAAAGAATCATATTAGCTTGTGGAAAATTGGCTTTGTATGAAAAATATCATACAGTTTTATCGACTGAAATCTCACAATTGGTCTGTCTTTAATGGTTTCCGCATGAATTGGAAATGTTTGCAACAATTTTTACTTCCGTATTGTGACGTACTTCCAAGAGAAACGGAATATTGAATGATGAAAACAGAGGGTGTGGCTTGTTTTTTCTAGTAAAGTAGGCGTTTCATTCAGAACACTGATAGTTGGAGGGGTGTGGTTAATGATGTCATGCTCGTGCCCAAACTTCAAACTGATGTAATCAAAGAAGACCCGTTGTTTTAGAGGGGAGATGCATTTTTAGATTTGTATTAAAGATTACAAAGGCAAACAATTGTTTTGGTTTTTTCACTACAAAAATAGCAATGTGAGCTAACAAAATAAATATATTCAATTTTGATTTCATGCAGACGTTACTGTCAGTTATCATTCAAAATCAGTCGAAAATGAGTTTTCAAATGAAAGGGGATCAAGCATTTTTAGCGTAGAGTTTTATTCTGGGGTGAACTATCCCTTAACTATCCCTTTAAAGTAAGAGTCTGGATTTTGTATTTGGGATCAACTCTTCATGCTCTGTCATAGTTTGAAAAGATGACTAGAAGACTAAAGATTGTAGCTCTGTTTTCTGTTAAAATTCTTCAGGCATAGCACAATGTCACAATAGCCACACTATTACATCCCCCGCACACCTGTTCTGACGGCAAACTGCATGACTATCCATGAATGATTTGGTTAATTACCTCAATTCTTCTCCTTTTGCACCTTTAAATTAAACTTGAGAGTGGGTGTGATAACAAGGGTCGCATCCAATTAGGCAGAATAGGATATGGCAATGTGTGATTTTCTCTGCTAATATGTGCATACCAAAGAGAACACTGCTGAAGTGCTTTCTAAATCAGATAATAGGTTACACAAACATATGTTTAAGCTGCTCAAATACTAGGCTAGTTTATCGGTTTTGCCATTTAAACATCAGTGACATCAGGTGCACGTTACAGTGGTCCATTGGAACTATTATTGATGGTTCATTTAGCCAAGCAGTCTGTATGTGGCTACAGGCATATGTTGTTGCAAAATATAAACCATTATATTAACTACATAAATTTAAAAATAACATTTATTTTTTCTTTCTCATCCTCTTTATAATCCTAAAAAGCTCCTCTCTTATTACAGTTCAGAGGTAAATTGTGCACCTCCAGCCTTAAATGAAAGCTAATTAGGTGAGCAATGCTATGGTTACATGTCCCTGATTTGCAACCCAGGGGGAATTCTGGAATATTAGGGCTACACAGTTAGCACGCATCACTTATTTGAAAAGCCCTGTGAAGGACTGATTATCTATCAAGTGTAATCGTCGAGGGGATTCCATGCTCTTGCAATTGCTCAATAATGGTTTGTTATTGACAGCTAAGCACGCAATTCATACACGGAACAGTTAAAGCTCTGTCCTGCCACTGTATCACTGTCCAAATAATGCGATGCTACCCATGATCACTCTTATTTTACATGCACAACATCTATGCGTGTTCACTTTAATGCATAAAAACCCACAGGTAACCATACTAATATTGAACTAAATCCTAATGAGATACTGTAAGAATACAAATCAATTTTAAGCAGTTACATCAGACACAGTCTCTATAGTTGGTGGTCCGTGTTTCAAAAATGAGTCTTGGGTTTTTGCAGATGTTTACAAGTGCTAAAGGCAAGCAATAAAATGGAATTGCCATATGCGTGTTCATGCGACAGGGATATGAAGAGGATTCTTTCTGAATATTTACTTGCAAATTCAGATGGTTGCATGATGTGCCTTCATCCTCAAAAAATTTTAAATCTGGATCTTAAAACACTTGATTTTTAAAGTGTCAGTGTTGATGAATACGGATTTGACAGTAGAAGTAACATGGGTATGCATTGTTTTTTTTTCTTCGTATCAGATTTCTGTAAGGATGTCTCTATCTTTCATATCCATCAGCATAACACGGATCAGGTTTCAGCAAGACCACCGAAGCACTTAGAGTATGTGATGGTGCATAATATATCAGCATGGGAATGCCACCAGATGTCAGGGTGATCCAACTCACTAGATATATACTACATTATCATTTTTGTAATTTGAATGCAAAAACATTGTTTATATATATATAAATATAGAATATATACTGTATGTCTTTAAATTTATTTATTTTCTTTTACCATGTTTACTATTCCTTTAACTGTGTGTTTATTTTCAGATTTTGTTTGTAGTGTCAGACTTTTGGACCCCAATGTATTTTTCCCCAATGCGGTATGTGCACACAACATGCGTTAGTAAACCACATGAATATTCAAATCCTTGTGTACAATAAAGTGGAATAAATAGACTGCTTGCTTTCTCACTAAGTCCCAAGGTGCAATATTTTAATGGTGATTTTTCTTCAGCGCGAGAAGAAAGATATTCAGGTCTCTGTTCTCAAAGCATGTTTAATAAACACTGCAAGGCTAAGCAAGTGCAATTACCAAAACAAAGACTTAGTCAAAAACTAGAAAACATCAGACAGTAGACATTGATGGCAAGGTCAGTAAACGCAAAGAGCTCTTGTTTCAGACAAAGCCAAATGAGCCATAACAATAGCACTATCTATTAGTGTTAAATAACAGATTAGTGCCAAGTATATGCTGTCTTAAAGATCAAAATTATGTTTATAATAGCATGTTCAGCTTCAGACAGGATAACAGCCATGTGTTCAGAAATATAAATGACTCTAATATGACTTTTAGCATTTCAAATTTCAAATAGTTGCTCTGATAACATTCCCAGGAGATGGCAAGGCAATAAAGTCTGAATAAAACCAGTCCAAGAATAGAGCCTTGAGGGATCCCTAATGTTATAGTTGTTTCAGCTAAGCAATAACCCTTGATTGAAGCAAAGAATATTTAGTGTCTGGTTTCTCCTGGAAGTACAGTACTAAGCTGACAAGATGCAAGTAACATTCAAGGGGAAAAAATAGAAAAAGCAAGGTCTGTGCTCATAGAACTTACGCTAATTTCATGCGAATATGATTTTGAACATGAGTTGGTGTTAAATGTCAATTAAGTAACTTCTACACGACTATTTTTTAACAGGTGAGTGGTGTGCAGATTGGGATGCAGGACTTTGTTCTGTTTCCAAATATTATCCTTATTTGTGATTGGTCAAGGAGACATAGTCCCTCCCCCAGATGCATGTGGTTAGTTACTGTAAGCGTTCTGGTCGCTGATAGGGTAAAATAGTTAAAATGAGTTTTTAATAATCTCATTTGTAGCCAATAATGTTAACAGTATTGTATTAACAGTATTATATTAATGTTAACAGTATTATATATAACAGTAATGTTAACAAAACATTTTTAGAACATATTTTTGTTAGCTGAGATTTTTTCTGCTTGACACAAAGGATGCGATTCCGAATAAGGAATCATAAATTAGTGCTTTGAAGTTTCCCGAAAAAGTCATGAATGCGTTGTTGCATATGTAGTTTGAAACATCTGGGAGATGGTAGGGATAAAACCCTAAAAAAAGATGAGAGGGAATTATGGAAGTGTGTCAGAGGGTTGGCTCAGTTGTAGAGACTGTATGGGGACTAGGCATGCCCTCATTTGGTGGTAGAAGGGATGTTTGGGTCTGTCAGTGTGTTTTCTGATACTTCCAAACAGATTTACCCTTTCACACATATTAATTTGTGCATAGAAACTCAACTGTAGAGATAAACACATTTATTTCTACTCAGTTATCTACCAGAATTTCAGGGATCTGATGGAAAACTTTGGGACAAGGAGTGTTTAAGTAGTTTTAAACGTAATTTGTGTGTGTGTGAATGCAGAACTGCAATAAACGTAACTCTTGTTATATAGAATTGTTGATTTTCACTTTGTGTATTTGCAGAGCGCTTTACTTTAGTAAATCAACTCCTTGAATTTTCAAAGTTGTGATTGAATTAGGCCACAAAGTTTCCACATCAAATGTTTCTACATCATTTGAGCCTGTCGCTTTCCCTTTTTCCGTCATTTCTTTGACAACAAGCCCAGTACCCTCTTGACAATCAAACCTCATTTTTAACAATTGAAAATTAAATAATAATAATGCAATAAAAAACATGTACCCACAGCAGATGAGGCATATATAAAAAGATGTGATCTGATGCTGTTGTTAATGCAGAAGGCTTGTTTTGTGATTTCTATTTAAAATGAAACACAATTTTGAATTATACCATTATGTAACAGACTAAATAATTGACTAGCGGAATTTGGGCCAGCGGTGTCAGGAGCGTATATAAACATCTTAAGGGAATTATTCAAGGGAAAATGCAGAATTTCATATAATCACTGATAAACTAGAGATGTTGGAAAATGAATATCTTTCTAAGCTGTGTAAACACATCCTTTGCAAACAAAATCAACAATGGACACGTGTGAATTCTGTTCCAAGAGTTCAAAATATTGTTTTTGTATTATGGCGCCATCTAAAGGACAAACAGAATCATCACATTACAATTTTTCTGGGAGGTGCAACTGTTTGAAAAGAAAGTATTTTACATTTTAAGTAGCGTTTTTTGTTTAATGAAGTAGTCAAACTCCTTATATACTTTTGGTTCCAAGTATATAGCTGAATTTAATAGCTGATTCAGTATTTTGAAGACAAAACACAAAGTTGATCCGTGTATTCTAAGCTTTGAGAAATTGGCAGGAAAATGTCTGTTTTAGTGCCAAAATTGAAGTTATTTTGGACAGCCAGACAGACTGAAGCTTCTGAAGGTGTCCTGATGTGTTTCCCGTTCTCAAATTTCCAGCTTGAACTCTTGAAAGTCTAACGGATAAAATTGAAAGGGAGAGATGCAAATATGTATGGTGTGTATTATACAGTAAATATGCAGTAATTTAAATCGTATGATCTGCACAGTTGATTTATCGAGTGAACGCGTGTCAGGACATCTGGAGTTTATTAGGACTAAAAACACAGCTTGTGAAGACCTGCCTTTTCAGCATCTTCCTTCGAATCCAGCTCCAGGATTTGAATAACAAACAACCAGTTGCTCCTGGACTCCACCTGGCTCCATTTTTTACCAGACTGACATTAGATAAGAAGGGAGTTCTCTCAGTTTGATTATATAACGCAAACTAAACAAGACAGAAAGAAATCAAAGGTGAAAATACACATCATGCTTTTGTCTTTGGTGACTGTATTTCTTTTGCTTGGAACGGGACCAGCTCAAAGGACAACTTCTGATTTTATCATGGAATATTTTCAGAGACAACTTCAGCAGCTGGAGGTAAGACAGTTTTTCTTAAAATAGATGATTTTGTGGCCAAATACATTTGTTCTGTTCTTCATGAACTAAAATGTAAGATATAACTCATTTTAAACTACTCTCTTTGGTAAGTGTGGCATGTTTCTTTTTTTATTTTTGAAACAACATAACCCCAATCTTACCATAATATCAGAACAATGTAACATTGCGATAACACTAATGTTCCGCCAAGACTAACAAAGATGTTGACTTGTGTCCTGCTTGGACAAATTAGGGGAAGCATGTTTTGTCTCCAAACAAAATTTTATATCGCAGATGCTTTACCAGTTACTTTCTGTTTATTTTGTTTTAATGTGTAATCGGTCATGTACATGGTATTTTTTTTGCATTTATTCGAAAAGGGTCGACTTATCAAATGCGAACAAGACTTCCAGCACTTCAGTCAAAGGATGTATGACATGTCCAAAGAGATACACGGCGAAACAAGCAAGATGAATGTGCTGAAATCAGAGGTCAAAGGTCACATTGACACCTTCGCTATGCGTTTGGATCGAGTGGAGAGAGATGTGGAATACCTGCATAATAAGATCCCTGATATGGTTCAGGTTGACATTGAGGACTCGCTGATCGAACACCAGGTTAAAGAAGACAAACTAAAAAAGACATCTGTAATCCCTAAGAGCAAAGGTAAATAATAAGATTTTTAAGATATTTTTTTTGGTGTTGGCTCTTGAATGTGTGCATTACATAATAGATTCAATTTAATGTGGAAAACTGTATAAATAGATTGCATTTGAGATGTTTACTTTTTAAAATGTCTGCAAGAAAGTATACTACTCCTCTGAAACTATTTTTAATGCTACATAAAATTATAATTTACAGTATGAAAATTGTACATTATGATATTTTTTATATTAGCTAAATATTAACATTGTTAAATACTATATTAAATTAAAATTAATATTTTTGATATTTTTAAGTATATGGAAAATTATAATAATTAAATTATTATTATAAATATTAATTTATTGTATATTTATTAATTAATACATTATGTTTAACATCACAAAAAGCTTTGCCATCACAGGAATTAACTTAATTATTAAATAATTTGTGTAATTGTAATAAATAACTTTAAATATTTAAAATTATAATAAAATTACTTATTCATTATTAAGTTGACACCAACACTGATAAATACAAATAATCTTTAATATTACCTCACAATTGACGTGGTACCAATCTATTGTGCAACTCTATCAGGAAGACATAGGATGTTGATCTACATAATTATTAATAAAATAAGTATAATTATTATAAATAATTATATTAATTACTATATGCTACATCTGTATAAACCTGATTCTTTGACCTTGATTCTTCCAGACTGCAGTTCAGAAGTTGTGGGTATTAAGTCTCTAAAAATTGTGAAGAAAACAGGCGATGCCAATGGATGCTGGATGAAGGATCCAACAAAGGGTTCTGCGAAGATTTACTTCTTCAGTGGCATTCGAAACAGCACACTTTTAGCATATACCTCTCTGAAGGCCTTCACCGAACCAAACTCCACCAAAAAAACAGAAGTTATCCATCTTCCATTTCCCTGGCACGGGAATGGCCAAGTGGTCTACAGCGGCTTTGTGTACTACCACAGCGCAGACACCAGCAATGAGATCCTGAAGGTCCACCTCAGCAACCGTACGGTGGCAGATCGACTGCTGCTTCCTGGAGCTGGTCGAATGCCGGTATATTCCCTCAATCCTCACACCCTGCTGGATCTCGCCGTAGATGAAATGGGGCTCTGGTCGATCCATGCAGACCCAGACTTTGGCGGCAACTTGGTGCTCACCAAACTGGACCACAGTAGTCTGGCAGTAGAGCACACGTGGGATACCAACTGCAATAGCCGTGATGCAGAAGCAGCTTTCATAATCTGTGGGACCTTACATGTAGTCTACAATACCCACTATGGTGGAAGGTCCAGCATCCAATGCTTGTTTGATATCCATGACACCATCTACACCGAAAGCATCTCTGTGCTTTTCTTCCCAAAGCGCTACACCAGCCACTCCGCTTTGCGTTTCCACCCAAAGGATAAGCAGCTGTATGCTTGGGATGATGGTTATCAGACCATCTATAAGTTAGAAACCAAGAAGATATAGAATAGGTCAGTTCTACATAGTAGTAAGAATGAGTAGTGCTCATTGTAACCAGTAGTGCGTATGCTTCTTCCCAATCACAGATAATTTGCTTGTAATTTAATGGAAGGCACTTTGTGACTGTCATTTCCTGAAAAACAAAGAACTTTTAGGCCTCCTTGGTTCAGTCAGAGAACCACAAGTATTAAATGTGCACTCTTTCTATGATTTGTGACCGCGGAAAATGTTTGTCCAACAGCAGTAGACCTACTTTATAAATAAAGGCATAACCCATCTGCAATCCATATGTCTCTTAAATACAATATCTTGTACAAAACATGTTTGCCTTTCAAATTTACAGCATTTCTGAAGTGGAGGAGAATTATTGCTTGAAATAAAATTATATTGTGCACCATACAAACCTTAATTTGTGGTTTAATTTTTTTTCTATTTTGAAAATAGGAACAATCAATGATAATTCATAACTTAGTCGTGATTTAACAGTATATTAAAATATTCCCAGGTCTATTTTTACGAATCGAATGTATCTTGGTTTCTGAGTTTTGTTTTGAGCTACCTGCGCTGTCGGTTTGCGCATGCGCACCTTGTCCATACTTTCTGTGCTTGTGAAATTGAACGGCCTGCACAGAAGATGGCGCTGCTATACTCCATTCAGATTTACAGCACCACCTGAACATACTTGTTGTAACAGAGCTTAATTGAAGACAAAGGCGACACTACAAAACAACGCATTTGAAAATGGTTACTTTTACGCGCTTATTTTATCGGTGACGCGTGAAACTAAATAAGAAAGGGCTTTTGCCGCTACTGTGCTTCTAGAAATATCACCCCTCGCTACCTGTTCTAAATTAAAAGAGTTCCACTGCTCCGCGTTATGAGTGTCACATTAGTTTATACACAATATTGGGATAAGACCCGCCTCTTACAGCACATGACCGGTGATTGGTCAGAGGAAACGTTCCTCATTTCGCTTTATTATATGGAGCAGCGCAGTTCGGTGATAACAAATGAGAGGGACTACGGCTCACAACAGGAGAATTTAAAATCAGTCAGGAATTACTTACATTACAGGTAAGTCGAATAAAAAACAACAACAACATGATCCTATTAACATTCCTTTCTTGGTGCTCAAGAACTTTATCTGCTAAATTGTTTTTCATATGTGTGGCGACATAAAAACTAGGCTATCAAGAAAGTTTAGGTGTAGTGGCACATTAAAATTAAAATCTATTTATTTTTTTTTCTGGTATTTTATTATTAGCCTATTGTTGTTAGTAATATTATACGTTTGTATGTTCCTGTGTAGTTTATTAAATATAATTGTTTTGATATTTAGCATAATATGCATAATATGAATAAAGATTGCATTAAGCCTATAGCAATAGTAAATGGTAATACAGCATACATAATACATAAAGAATATAATGAATATATATGAAGAGTTAAGATGCGAAATCTGAAATTTTATTCAAAAAGTAGCATTTTTATCAAGCTGCTATATTTATGTTCAGTTATTTCCCTTTAATTTTATAGAAAAGAGCCTATACATTGCCATTAGAGTAAAACTGATTAACTTAAACAAAGGACCTCTCTCTCTCTCTCTCTCTCTCTCTCTCTCTCTCTCTCTCTCTCTCTCTCTCTCTCTCTATATATATATATATATA
>JAUCNO010000585.1:1998223-2010540 GCA_032353835.1 Enteromius viviparus | reverse complement strand
CTCTCTCTCTCTCTCTCTCTCTCTCTCTCTCTCTCTCTCTCTCTATATATATATATATATATATATATATATATATAATAAACCATATATATTAGCATACTAATAAGCAATAAGCTATATTATGATGACCAGCTGAAGATTAATATCTAATGTAAAAATATATAATATAGTGCATATTCATTTTTATTTCGAATGTTCTTGTATTCATTATTTACATTAATTGTACACCGCTACGCTATACTATGATGACCAAAGAGCAATAATCACTGACCAGAAACTTAAACTCAAATGTAATCTCTGTCAAATCCTGAAGGATCTAGGTACAGTAGATAACTGGGTCATACAGTCTCAGATGAGCCATTATCCAACTTCATATTCTCAAAGTATTCTGTTATTTGTTTTGCAATGAAGCCTATTACAGTTCTTGTCACTGCCTGTTACTATTCATTGTTCATGTTTGTTTTACTGCCAGTTTTTATTATAGTGTATAAAGCCTCTTCCTTCAGTCCTGACCCCAGTAGGCTCCGTTAGCAGCCACACTATGTGCTGCAGTGGAGATTTCACTTGGTAATGACTGTGGGGTTCAACAAAGCTGTCTGTGAATATCATGTGCCTAGAAAAAAAAAGATAAAGGCTTTTTTATTTGTCCGCTTCCCCTGGTTTGTGAAAACAGCAAACAATTGTATTGCTGTTTGATGACACCACCCTAGAATGAAGAATTTAGAAATGAGTTTAATATCTTATGGATGAAATTTTAGATGTTATGACCATGTTGTAATGTGTACCTTTTTAAGGTTAAATAATATTCAAGTCTTTACATTGTTCATGACCTTTGACTTTATTCTTCATCCCCCTGATCTTCACTTTGTATTCAGAAAGAGGAAGAACAGGGAATATTGCTTAAACATAAACAGTTATTAGCATTTTTACACTTCAGTGTTTTCCTGTCAGAGCAAATTACGAACAGGAAATTGATTTCTGGTAGTTTTTTGTTTGTTTATTATCTGTGGTGGCAAGGTGGAACATGAGTGGTAGTTTATGAGAACAGGTGAAGGAGAGCATTTGGTTGTTGTGAACAGACACAGAGCCCTCAGGCTCTTTTACTGTGTGATTACCGTGAGCTTTTTTCCATAGAGGTGCACATACATGTCCTGACTGACCAGTTTTACCACAGCTGTTTTATAACCAGAATGATAATTTGAAAATTGTGGCTATTTTCTCACTGAGATCAACACAACTTACTGGGAACTGTTATCTAACGTTCTCACAAAGTTGAAAACAATCATTCTTGTGATAGTGTTAAGTTAAGTCTGGTTTTTTATGATATTCTCAAAACTAATAACCATTCTTAGAACATATTTTTGTTTGCCGTTATTAAAAGAGTTAGTTCTCCCAGTAATAAAACCTCCATGTATGACCTTATTTATATTGCAAAAGCAGATATTTTGAAGAACATTTTTTGTCCATATAATGAAAAACATTTCTGAACCGAAACGACTTTTATTGTTTGGAAAGAAATACACTCAGAATTTCTCAAAATATCTTTTTTTTATATTCTACAGAATTAAGAAAGTCATACAGGTTTGGATTGACATGAATATGAATAAATAATACCAGAGTTTTCATTTAATCAAATAATCCATTTAAAGACACAGCTCACCCAAAAATGAAATGCTCTCCTCCGCGTCACCCTACAGCACTATTTAAAGAGCATCAGATGCACAAACAACATATGTATGTTCACTGTGTCGCTGTACATAAGTTGCATTGTACATTGTTTACATATTTGCTACTCTCCAAAATGGCGTTATAGAGTGACACAGAAGAGATGAATTGTTAAATAAATCCATTATGGTTGTTTTAATTGCGCATAAAAGTATTCTGGAAGCTTTTTACATAAATTTATGGTTGAACCGCTGATGTAAAGTGAATTATTTTAACAATCTCTTTGTAGGGATCCTTAGTGTCAATGGAGGGTCATAGAGCTCTCAGAATTCATAAAACATATCTTAATTTGTGTTCAGAAGATGAACAAAGATCTTATGGGTTTGGAAAAGACACAAGTGTGCGTAATTAATGACAGAATGTTGACTTGTAATGCTTTGCAATCCTCAGAGTGTCTTTGGAGGCTTGTAAAGTTAAATACAGTTTAAATGAGCATCTAAACTTCAGCTGTCACTCTTTGAGTTATTTATATGAGTTCTCTCATCACTTTGATGTGTCCATCCTCTAGGTTTAGGAATTGAGATCTGATCCCCAGTTACATTTTGTTCAAAACCCTAAAACCTAATCGCATTCTATTCTAGCTCTTGAACGCCTGCAGTTGGCTTCTGACTTTTGTGTGAACGCCATTCTGCAGACTAAGATAGAGAGCAGTGGAGATCCCATGCAATATGCATTGGGTGGTATTGATGTCAGGGACCTGCAGGACAGAGTCGTGACGTTTTGCCCCATGAGCAGGGCTTTCCTGTGCCGAGCGGCTCACTGACATTTTCACAGGCCTCGGTACCACAGTCGAATGCACCTGCTCAGGACTGACATTTCTCTTGTTACTGCAGACGAGTGCAGCATTCGAGCCAGCTGCCACAACGCATCCGCTCCGGTGAGTAGAGCTTGCGATCGGCCAGGGGGTTGAGCCCGAATCGAACTTACATCCGCCTACACCGAGCCATGAATCATTCTGAGTACAGCGGTCCATGCGTGTAACATCAGAGTTGCTGGGCATTCTGATGGTAATATGTGTAGAAGTGTTGTGTGGAAACTTCTTTATTAATGCGATGAAGCTTCCTCTCGGTCTTCCGCTTGTTGATCACATCTCCATCTGTAGTGTTCACTGTATTTGGAATACTTTATACAAGAAACAAACAGTTTGAAAGTTAATTTAATTTAATAAATATTTTTTTTTATGTAAAATAAATATTATTTAAAAAAAAAACACACAAACACACACATATATATATATTTATATATAAAATATAATTATATCATAATAATATATATTAGGACTGAAAACCGATTATATAAATAAACACATGCGTATACCTATATTAAGGAAAATATGTTCAATTTATATGTAAAATATACATTTTTATTTATTTTGATATTAATATTTAATTTATTTTTATATAAAATAAATTATATACAAATTTTAACACATACAATACGTACACATTTTTTTAAATAAATATTTAAATATATATATGTGTGTGTGTATTTATGTACATAAGAAAAATATACACAATACAGTGTTTCATACAGTAAATATACACAGAATCAAACTGTTTAGAATTAATATATATATAATGTTTTTTTACATATATTTAAATTATTATTTTAAACACTGTTTGAACATAATTTATGTGTCAGTATATGTCTGATTTTGTTGCTGAGCTCACACTCGCAAGCAAGACCAACCTAGCTAATTATCATACAAGACATAGAAATGTAAGAATAAATACAATACATAAATATAATAAGATATTATAATAAATAAACTAATGTAAAAATAAATGAACACATTAATAAACATAAAATACATATAAAGATGATAAATAACAGAGAGTGGGAAAGTAATACAAAAATAAATTCAGGACTAAAATAATTAATTCCTTAACATAATTTACTAGTATTACATTAGATTACATTTATGCATTAATTTACTCATAATATTTGCAGATTTGTTACATTTTCTAACCATTGATATTGTAAGTGAAAATGAAGACAAATCCACACCTTTTTTTGTGTAGTCGTATGGTGCTGCAACTCTATCTCCTTGTTATTTGAACCGGGTTTGTTGTAGATGACTTAACAACATGTATGAAAAGTAACCTGTATCAAGAAAGGTACAGCTCGCTGCGGAGCCTAAACCTGCTTGTACCATGGCTTAAATAGTCGTCTCATTGTATGCCTTTACACAGATCCCACAACAACGAGGCCTTGTGTCAGCCGCTGCATTTGAACCATGCTACAGGTCACCTTTCTGCCAGTATAGCGTGTTTAACCAAGGGATGCGTGGTGCCCACGCGATATGTCAGCACGTCGGTATGGTTTAATGCTGAGTGGGGACGGTTAAGCTGTTTGAGGATTGCTGCCTTTGATGTTCTCATATTAAGCTGTGTTGACGTGCTGGGTTTATTGGTCTGACACCTAATGCTGATGCCACTTCCTCCCGCTGCAGTATTTCTGCCCAAGGCCGCTTACAGTAGCTTTTACTTTTACTGTACATAGTGGGCGTTTTTATACATCATGGATGGAAAATACTTACGGAATGGCTTCCAGGCCAATTAAATAATAATTCAAATAAAGCATGTTTTTAGGTTTGAAACAAATGTAGTTATTTATATCAAATAAAAGCTGCAATGCATAACACAGCAAACTGAGAGTTAAAGAATAGATATTTGATGTCTTATTCAGGTTTACTAATAATAACTCATTAGTGCAGCCCCAGACATGTACACGGTCCCATTTTGTAAAGGGACAACCCTGGATGAGCCTGTTCATCATTAACTCCCCCGTAGCTCTGAAATACAGGGACTTTCCGCAGTGGCTTCTGTTTACTAATCTAAACATCCTGGAGTAAATTAAGTAGAACTGTTACTCTAACACTACAGTTTGCTTTCTGGCAGCAGACGTGGGGCTCACACTCGGACCAATTTTGAATCCTATGATGAATAGCAGTAGCTTGTTAAAACACAATGAGAGAATTAGTTGGCTTGCTTGGTTTCACAATATATCAAAGGATGTTGGATCCAAAAGGTCTATAGATTCTCAAAGCGTTTGCTTGTAAGTGTTATCTAGAGCAAATACTCAAGTACTGTCAAAACATGCCACATGTCAAAGTAAAGCAAGCAACTCTAGACTGATGACTCTCACTAGACAAACCCAGGTCACATTTCACCTTGGAACAAAGATAAAAAAAAAAAATAATAATAATAATCTGGAATTTTTATTATGTGGGTCATTCTACAGAATTGGTCCAATTTCAGAGTTGGAAAAATGTGTCTCATATTGTATTTTCAGAAAGTTTTGGAATATTTCTCCTTTCCCAGGAGAAGTTTAAATATAATGGAATAATTCCTGAAAAAAGTGTGCTTAAATGCAGAAAAAAGCCTTTACCTCAAAATGATGAGACCTATCTCATCTAAAAGGTCTTAACATCATAAATTGATGTAGCTATGATCATAAATGTATGGATTTAGTTAAAATTATTTTTGGCCAATAGACTTAAACATATACTGATTGGTTGTGTCATGGAAATGCGGGACCCATTTTTTTCATAATTTCCAAATAATATTTGGAATAAATAATAGTACATTCCTAATACACATCTTATATTTAATAACTTAAATGTGTTTTGGTTGTGGGACAGTAGTTTGCACCAATTAGAATGTAGAATGGCTTACAACAAGTCTGAGTATTCTGGATAGTTACTTACTATCTGAAATCAAAAATAACCCAAATAATCTCTAGACTCTTGTTTCTCCTTCAGTGTAAATCTATGGGATTGCAATTAGTGCATTTTTGTGAGTGAGGGATGCTTCAGTTGAATGGGAAAAGACTGAGTTGTGAGCTGTGTTTCCCCTATCAAAGCCTCATATTGAATAGCCTGTGGTTTGGATGGCCTTGCAATCTCTGTGAAAAACAGTGTGAACGGAAATATTCAGACTGCAGTTGTTGGGTTTAGGCGGAAAGAGACATTTTGTGTAAGTCAAGGTCCCGTCGTTTTCAAGTTTGTCTGTTTGTGTTGGCTTATCAAGGTTTTGTAAATACAGAGGATGTAAGCAGCGGGGACTTGTGTGTGATGTCACCAATCATTATTGAGATAGCATCGGCGTTCAGTCACCCGCTAACTCTTGACTCTGGGTGGTGTATCAAGAACACTGAGGGGAGGGGCTTGTGTTGGAATGTGTCAACACTGATAGAAGAAACACAGATTAACTGTTGAGGAGTGTTTCAGAACTTGCATTACTTTTCAGTTAATCAAACATAAATTCTGTAAAATAATCACTTATTGAATGGGCAGAAATTCCACTTAGAGACACTATACACATTTCCTTGTTGGGTTATGTTAATAAATAATAAATTAAGAAATAGAGATGGAAAAAATAGATGAAACAATATCTATTATATGTGACCCTGGACCTTAAGTCACTGGGGTATATTTGTAGCAATAGCCAAAAATACATTGTATGGGTCAAAATTATAGATTTTTCTTTTTTGCCAAAAATCCTTAGAATAGTTTTTAATGATCATATTCCATGTAGGTATTTAGTCAATTTCTTACCAAAAATATATTAAAACTTGATTTTTGATTAGTAATATGCATTGATAGGATCTTTAAAGGTGATTTTCTCAGCATTTCGATTTTTCTGTTCCCTTAGATTACAGATTTTCATAGAGTTGTATCTCGAATATTGCCCTATCCCTACAAATTATACATCAATGGGAACCTTATTTATTCAACTTTCAGATCATGTATAAATATTGATTCGGGAAAATTAACATTTACGACTGGTTTTGTTGTCCAGGGTCACATATATACAGTTAATTTTAAGGTGCCCATGTTACAGTGTAATTATACATTCATATACAATTATTATTATTATTAATAAGCTACATGTACTTAGTATATGGTTATTACTTGCATGTTATTATGTATAATGTATTATAACAGTAAATTTATGTAACAAGGACACTTTAAACTAAAGTGTAAACATTCTGAGATTTAAAATGTGTTTTACAGGAGAGTCCTGGCCAAAATGGGAAGCAATATAAAAATTTGAATCACAGATTTAACACAATACAAAAATTATTGCTGAATAACTTTTGCAAAAAAATAAAAAAAAATTGTAACTATGCGTTTCTATTTTTTTTTGAGTGAATAAATGAAGCCATTTATTCATTCATTAATTCTACACTATTTACGCAACAAAGTCCATCCAGTTGACAATTTTTATTGCACTTTAAGAGTGAAAATTTATTTAAATTTTTTTTTACTTTTTTTAAGACCTGAAGTCCATCACTTTGAGGTATGGATGAGTAGAATAGGACAGCATAGGTGACAAAAAATAAAATTAAAATAAAAAAAAAAAAGTCAGTCATCGATTTGTCCTTCATTCATTAAACTACTAAAATCAATGAACAGATTTATATATGGAATTTTTTTTTTAGTAATTCCCATTATTCTCTATATTAAATTGTAAAATTATTGTTTTTTTAACAATACATTCATAAATTAATACGATGTATACTTCCTAATGCATCACATAGCAAAAAATAAGAACGATTCTAAAACCATTCGCGCCTCTTAATTCGCGCCGCAGGATGTCTATTCGCGTCTTTGCATTGACTTAACATGTAAATCACTCGCGCTTGACGCTTCATTCGCGTCCGGTGTGAACGCACCTTAATAATCATAAAATGTCTCTGTTATGTTCAACAGGCATTAAGAAAACATGTTGATTAATAGTATTCATATCGCTGACAGTCATAGTACAGCCTGGATATTCTTGTTTAAAAAGCGCAGTTTTGTTTTGGTCTGAAGCTCCACCCTCCATCTATCTACCAATCACCAAGTCGGTAGTGTTTCCGCATCCAGGTTGCCTGCTTGGCAGAAAATACAGTGCATTTCATTTAATTCATTGTCATGTGTGTTCGTTCCTGTTGGTGTCGTCAGTCATGGCAACCTTTGTGTGTGTCAAGTCTGAGAAGGAGGGGCAGGGTGAAAAACCCCTCTTCAGTATTTTGAATTTGGACTGCAATACCTAGTTCAACCACTCCATTTTAATCCTACATACAGTACCTTTAAATAAAATTGAAAAAAAATGCCTGAAGTTAATTTAATTAAATTAAATTAACTTGACCTTCAAGGGCAAGGGGGTCGGGTTGGGTACCATTGCCATAATATAATGGCAGGGAAAACACTGTTCTTTGATCAGTTTTACTCTGCAAATGTCTACAGGAAGACCTGGCACCTCATGGAAGTGGTGTTAAAACCACTGTACATAAACACACAAAACTAAAGACTGGCATAGACATTGCACTTCGACTACAATGGAAAGCGCTGCCCACACAGTGCAGTTATCAGTGGCTGATGGGAGTTTGGCAGGTTGTGAAGTGAGTCACCCAGCGTCTCCTCAGAGCAGCCCACGGCAACATCCACCCCACTGGAGCTATGACAGCACGTCTGCTAAAAGCCTCTGAAGACAAGTTTGGAGCTGTCACTTTAACTCCCTCGATGCGCACATTCTCTCTGCTCGTAATTTATTTTACAACTCTTTTTGTGGTGAGAAAAGCTGTGAAATGGACAGAAAAAAAAAGTAGGAGTGCATTAGGAAGCAGGACAGCGTGTTCTGCTACAGGCTGCACGCATCACGTCCAGTCATACAAATTGATTTTCTGCTGCATTTCATGCCACTTTGCAGATGTGGGATCATTCCAGAGGAAATACCTCTGTGATCAACGCCAACCACAAGCTGAACGATAGTGATAAACGAGATCTGCCAAACTTGTGTGTCGTTTTGTTGATGACTCGTCACAGAGTTCTAAATAGTTCCTATACATGTTCCTGGGCCATAGCAATGGGTCGTAGTTATCTGAATTGCCTCATTTATGAAAAATTCTGTGTAAATTGTTTGCAAAGTGATTCATTCAAATGTGACAACATACGCATGAGTAGTGTTAAAAACGATTTACATGGACAGCTCAAGTTTCGCAAACGGCCTAAAAATATTTAATTCGGTGTCTGTTCAGCCAAAAAAAAAAAAACAGCAAAACATGCATTCATGAGTAATATTCGGTACTCAAAAAAGAGGACATTGATTAATTCTGACCAAAATAAAATGAAAAAAATAAATAAATAAATAAAAAAAATCATTTATATTCAATTTGGGTCCCCAGTGTCCAGAAAGAAAAAGATATTAAAATAAAAATTTTATAAAAAAAAAAAATAGAAGGCATGCACATTAAATAAATATTTAAATATCCAATAGTCTACATACTAGTAGCATCAAATGATTAATCGTGATTATTAACATTCATAATAATGGTATCTGCTTATGTAATATATGTGTGTACCGTGTATATTAATTATGTATATATAAATGCACATACAAACAGCATATATTTTGAAAATATTTACATAAAATTGTTTATAGGTATATTTACAAAATTTATATTCTATATTAATATATTTAATATAAAAATTGCATATTACATAAATGCATGTGTGTGTATAAAAATATAAATAATAAATATACATAGTAAACATATATCATGTAAACAAAAACCTTTACTATGGATGTGATTAATCACAATAATATTTTGACAGCACTACTATATATCATTCAATAAATAAATAAATCCATTAACCAACATAGAGCAGATATTGTGTATCACTGTGCCAATTTTTGAATAAACTAATTAAGTATACAATAACCTTTAACTTACATACATTAAATAAAATAAATAAACAATCAATATAACATTCATATATATCCTAGAGTCAACCTTACGGTTCTCGAAAGTGGACAAAGAACACTGGCCACTTTTATTGGACAACACTGGACAAACATCTGCCAGTGAAGGCCAGAACAGATGGTATCCCAGTGGATGCTGGCTCCTGACTGTTGGATCTGCCATCAGCGGATGGCCTGTGATGACCTCACATCTTGTAAGTCAGCCATCAGAACCTCAGAGGATCGGTACGTGCAGGTGGACAGGTCACACACATCAACGCCACCACAGCATCTTCTGCCAAATCACTTTTCAGGCAGGAAAACACCCACATTAACTCTTGTTCCATTGTTTGTTCTTTTCCCTACTCTCACTTTTCCCAATCCTGCTTGCTCTTCATCACTTCCTCATGTTCCTTGCCTGATTCCAGTAACTTTTTCCTCCTATCCTGATGTTTTAGAGGCCCAAAGCAGTTTAAACTCATATACTGGTGATTATTGCCACTAAATGCCTTACATGCAAATTGATTACAACTTAAAGACATAAAAAAACAAATGAATAGGAAAGGAACAAGGGATTAATAGGGTGATTACAGCCTGATGAAGACAAAAAGCACAAAAGTGTTTCTGGAGTGAATCGCTTTTCATTAGAGCTGAAGAGGTTCCTCAGAGTTGTTTTGTTTCGTGCTGATTTTAAGAGTAGGGTCAGAGTTTTACTAGTAAAGTGGAAAAAGCTTCCATTCTGTCAAATCAGAGTTCTGACTTGCATATCCTCTTGTGTTTTTACTGTGTTTTTCAAGACATGAAAGCCTCTGGGCATGTGGTTTTGTAGCAAAAGTTCTCTCTTGCTTTTTAAACATTACAAAATCCTCTCCTCCTTCAGACGTATGGTTCCATGAGAGCATGCATATAATACTTCCTACAAACATGGTATAGTGGATGCTAAGCTTAGAATGCTACAAATAAATTGTGAATATTTAAAAATATATATATATACACACACATATATAGCCCATACACACACACACACACACACACACACACACACACATACACATACACATACACATACACATACACATACACATATCCAAATGTTAGTATTTGGACATTTACAAAACATTAAAAATGTATAAATTTCAGTGCATTAAATAACAAAATGTTAAACCAAGTGACATCTGCAAAGCAATCATGCTACAGCTTTTTGCATAATTACCTAACTAGTGTTTTTGCAAAAATTTTATAACATAAAAAAGTCATTTTCCTATAGTTAATGACATTTCTTTATATTTGACTAGAAATTATAAAGTGTTCAAAAAATTAAAGCACCTATAAATATAAAAAAAAGATAATATTTAATAATAAAGTTGTTCCAAACCTGTTTGAGTCCATTTCTTCTGCACAAGGTATTTAAAAGAACGATGGTAACCAAAAAGTTGCTAGTAGCCTTTGACTTTCTGTAGTATTTTTTCCCTACACTAAAGGACGTGACATGTGACCAGGTATGGTTTCCCATACTAGGAGTTTGTGCTCTGCGCACACACACAGCAGAGAGAAGTGAACAACCACACACACACACACACGAAACAGTGGGTAGCCATTGCTGCGGCCCCCGGGAGCCTTGCTCAAGGGTCTCACTATAGAAGGTTTTTTTCTAACAAAAAAAAGAAATCAACCAAGTCCACACATACAGAGTACACAAACTTAGAAAATATCATTATAAGATAACACACACAAAAATATATATATATTTTAAAAAAAAGTTACTCACTAAAAGTCGCTGGTAGACATTGACTTTAATAGTAAAGAAAAGAAATCCTGTGGAAGTCAATAGCTACCAGCAACTGTTTGGTTACCAACATGTTTTTGAGTAAACTACCCCTTTTTTAAAAAAGTACATTACAGCTCTATTAGCTGAATTAATTGTTTCAATTTAAACGTTTATCACATCTTACATAAACTTATTGAAGTTGTAGTGTCTCTCACATGAGCTGCTTATGAATTATCTCCAAACAGATCTGTCCAAAATGACACATACATTGATAAACTGTTGGTCACGTCGGTGAGCAGAGCTCTTTCGATTTGATCTCTGGAGAAAGTTCAACTGCCTGGAGAGTTGTATATATGCATGACATTGCAGAGATAAGATCTGATCAGATCCTTTCTGTGAAACTACAAGCAGATAAGATCGTGACAGGTCACATAATCACAGAAGAAATGCTCTGCACCAGAAAGAGCCTAGGAATGAAGAAGTGGTGGTGAGCTCTGGGAAGCGTCTCCACAGCTCAGAGTTTCCTGAAGAACTGCTTGAGCGTGGGAGAAGTGTTTGAAAAGCTTTTAAATCCAAATGACCTTTGACCTGGAGGGCGTAATAACAGCGTAAACTGTAATCCATGCAGATGGACTGAGCTTTAACATAAAATAATCTCTTTCTGCTCTCATCCCTTCCTCTTATTATCAAGATATGCAGTGACAATCTGTCCCTGCCTGCTCAAGTCATGGACAGCTTCTCGTGTCAAAAGAGCATGGCTTCAATTACTGTCTCTAAGGTAAGCAAACTCCAAACGACCAATGCACAATCCTTAACGTTATTATGTATGTTTAGTAAAGAGTTTCTCGAATGAGGGATCACAAACACAGAGTGCAAACTTGACAAAAAAATAAATAAAAATTAATGACACTTTAAATTTGATATTAGTTAGGATTGCTTTTGTTATTTTATAAAATTCGGAAAATAAATTTAAATGCAGAGTTTTGTCACATATCGAAAAAAGTTATATTGTATATTGTGTATATGTTACAGGCAATGTGTGAAATCCGGCATTCTATAGAATGCCTGACGGTTTTAGGCAAAGTGTGAAATAT
>JAUCNO010000585.1:1976032-1996160 GCA_032353835.1 Enteromius viviparus | reverse complement strand
ATTCATCTACAAGTACATATCGCTGCAGTTTCTAAAAGAAATGAACACTAGAGGCAGTAAAGCTCTTTCATTAATAAAGTGTAATTTTCGAACAATTACTTGATGAATGTCAAGTTATGATTTCAAAACAATAAAAATATGCTGTTACAGTATATTTAAAAACTGATGTTTTTGAATGTTAGCATCACATCCAGCTTCATATCTATGGGTTTTCAGAGATCTTAGGTTTGTTCGGTAGATAGGGATCTACTTGAGAGGTGAGGAGCTCTGGTTCGATTCCTGTGTGACTATGGTTTGACAAAAGTTCAAATCTGCATAAAAAGAAGTTGAAATGACACGGTTGCATCAACAAATGCGTTTTATATTAGTTTTGCATTAGTTAACACTATCGGGTAGGTTTAGGGATGGATTTGGTGTAGGAAGTTTTCTAACATGATAGAGCATTAACTTTTAGCGACAATCCCAGATATTTTAATTCTGAACCCACAATACCAACATAATAAAAACGTGTTTAAGCACCACTTAGTGGACTTTTTTTTAACTATGGTGAAATGTGCAGTAAGGCAAGTAAAATCAAAAAGTACCCTGAGGTACATATTTTTAGGAGACCAGGTTGGTGTATTCCTACCGAAATGACTGTATTTCACCTGCCAGAATTAGCCAAACAACGGTAAACGTGAGCACACATTTACTCCGAGGCAGAAACAGGCTTCCATAATTTAGAGCCGCCTCTTGTGCTTGTGTTTGCTTATGGGTGCCTAAATATATGATGTATGAATGTGCCTATTACACATGCCACAAGGCATGACAATAGGGTGAAACTTGACCCTGACATGTTTGATTATTCTCAAATTTCCCTCCATCACTGAGGTTCCACAGGGAGAAAGTCAAGCTGCCTCGGGACTCGTCACAGCAGAGAGTCAGGGGTTAAAATACTAGCTCTTAATATGAAGACCATTTTATTCTAGAGCTTCAGAGAGCTTTCAATCACACACATACAACATTTTCTAAATACAGCTTTGTCATAGTGGACAATATGATTTAGCTGTTGTTGTAGCTCTAGGCAATTTATGTAATGTCAAGTTACATTACAGTACACTAAGGTAGCAGTCTTTAACACACCAAGCTGCTACTTGCCATCAGTTAAGATTCATAGTATTGGTTCACACACAAGATTAATTTTACTCCACCCTCAATTTCGAAATGCACTTTCCCAGCAACTGTAATTGTGACTTGTATTCATTATGTTGCATAATTACATGACACATTTTTGCAGGTCACTGAGAAGCACACCAGCAGATGCAGTAGACGGCTGGCGCCATGGCCTCAGATGCAAGTCACATGTTAGAAGCAGCCTTGGAACAAATGGATGATATTATTGCTGGTAAGACTTTTAGCTTCAAGCCTTGTGCATGGATCAGATTCTTCCAAATAACAACGACTGGGCCACAATTATGCCCGTTGCTTCTTTGCTAAGCATTTTTTAGGTCAGGTAAAGGTAAATCTGTCAGTCTGTTTCTGATTGGCTGCTTCTCAGGAAGCAATCAGATAAGGCTCTGCTCCTATACAATGTTTTTTCAACGTATCTCTTGATCTGTGCAAGCTAATTGGTTTCCCTCAACGCTGCATGTGTAAGCTCGTACAGAAAATAAAAGGATTACATGGTGTTGAATATTTTTAAAGCAAGGTAAAGCTGAATAAAAATCATAGTTTGAATCAGTTAATATATAGAGACATACAGCAAAACATTTTATAACACAGCAGCCCGTTTTGGAGGGAAAGTTTTTAACAGAGAGGATGTGGGGGCTGTGTAGCCCCTTAAGCAAGCTCAGCGATTGCCAAGATGATTTAACTAATAGAGGATAAATGTTTAATGTGGGCAGTCAACAAATGAAGGCTGGGGGATGGAGTGGAGCATGCGGTTTGCTGTCTGAGCAAGGCAGTGAGAGGTACAGTGGACTCAGCTAGTCCAGAGGGAGACACTCACTGTGACAAAATCTGTGATAAACACTATTTATTCCAGTTACACAACCTAAGGTCACACTACCATTAACTTTTAGGAAAAACAAAACAATTGCTCACTTTTGGGGTGGAGTAAAAATAGCAGCATAAAATGTGATCTAAAAACCAAGAGCTCATATTTCTGTTTTTTTTTAATCGTATTTAATTTTATTTTATTTAAAAAATAAGTTTTTTATTAAGCATAGGTGCATTCAATTGACGTATCATGTTACAAAATAATAACATTTATTTAGTTTAGTTCAAAGAATTCTGAAGAAAACTAGTTTCATCATTGATAATAATATTAAATGTTTCTTAAGTACCAAATCAGCATATTTCTGAAGCATACTGAAGACTGGTAATGAAGCTAAAAATTCATCACTAAAATAAATGTAAAATATCTTCAAATAGAAAACACCTATTTTAAATTATTCATTATTTCATGTTACTATTTTTACTGTATTTGTAATCAAATAAATGCAGCCTAGGTGAGAATAAGAGACTCTTTCAAAAAATCATGCAAAGACCCAAATGTTTGAACAGTATGTACCATACTGAATATTAGAAAATAAATGTTTTTTCTCTTAAATAATCTCTGTAATTTTTTTAGTATCCTCCATATTGGATGTGTTTTTCACTGAGTTGGTACTTGATAAGGATATACCACATGTTTATTTAATATTATCAATGGTATTTACAGTTAAAATATATTGAGATATGCAAAGTGAACTTATTTGTACAATTTTATGACATTTTGATTTGCATACCACACAATGCCTATTAGCTGAGTGCTAGTCATGAGTTATAATTGTCCTGAATGAAGGCTGCATGTGCCAAATATTACACATTCGAGACTTCAAATATAGCACAGGCTTATAAATTAATTGCTTATGAATTAACATTTATGTTTAGTAATCAGATGTCATACCATGCGGCTAATCCTGGATCTAGACTTTTAATGAGTGTCTGTCTGTGTGTCTTAAGAATTGGAGGGTGTGATGAGAGTTGACCACAGGCATGTTGTGTCTCTGCTGTGTGAACTGTCTCGTGACAATGAAGAAGTGTTGTTATAAAAGTTGCTCAAGCTTCTTGAAATGCCTCCATCTGCTGGTGACAGTTGGAACATCTTAGTTACCATAAAGATGATCCAGCAACTAGCATTGTAGTCTTATATGTGATTAATAGACTTTCTAGTAGATTTTCTTTTGTTCTGTTTTGTTATTTTAGGTGATTTTTTTTAAGATAATGGCATAATGAATATCTATAATATCTAAGATAACCTGTAAATATTCCAATTTCCAATTTTAGCTATTTTATTATATTTTATTTGATAAATGTATTTGATTTTATCAAAACATAATGCATATTTGTGATAATATAGCAGAGCAAGAGTTAATATTCTTTTATGTTAGGTGGATTTGTTATATAATTGTTTTTGAATGATCAAACCTAATTGAGTTTTGTGATAAGTAGAAATGTTAAAATAAATGTAACAGGTTTTTTTTTTTTTTCAGGTTTTATTTTATTTTTTTTTTTATAATCAAAATCGAATGGATATTTGTGATAGGTAGCAGAGCAAGAGTAAATATTCTTACATTTTTAAATATAATTTTCATTAGTTTATTTAATTTTGGATTATTACAACCTAATTGATTTTTGTGACAAACATTATAAACATTCCAGTTTTAGTTTTATTTTCAGATAATTTCTAGTTGTATGTTATTTTATTATTATTTTTATTTATATATCAAAACCTAATGGTTATTTGTGATAAGTAGCAGAGCAATAGAAAATATTCTTACATGCTTTCATATGATTTTCATTAGCATTTATTCAATTTTATTTAATTTAATATTTGGATGATCAAAACCTAATGGATTTTTGTGATAAGCAGCAGTTAAATTAACATTCCACTATGTTTGTTGTTTTGAGGGGTTTTGTTTTTGGAAATTTATTTTCATTTTGGATTTTCAAAACCTAATGGATATTTTCGATAAGTAGCAAGAGTAAATATTCCATTATCTTAGTATTTCTCTTTTCTTTCAGATAATTTCCAGTAGTATTTTATTTATTTATTTATTTATTATAATAATTTTTTTCTTTTATTTTACAGCTGACATTGCATTATTATTGTATCCTTCCATGCACAGCTTCTCTTAGTAACTGGCACAACACCCCCACCCCTTCATTAAAGCAACCAATGAGGTCATTTCATGCCTTCAGTCAAGCAAATAACATTCGCCTGAATGCACAAATGATGCATTTGTATAAACAGTTATGTACATTAGTCGCACATTCTTTGCTTGCACACAAGAAGCACTTCTTTGCATTGTTCTCATTACTCTTAACATATAAAAACAATACAAATCTTATGAGAAACACAAACTAATGAAAAAACGTGAAACGTTCTTGCAATTGCATAAGATGGCCCAAATCCAGTATCAACTGTGTATCTCTTTGTTCTGATCGTTGATTCTGGCACTTAAAAATGGAACAATGTCATCATACTCTTTCAAAGTGTTATAGAATCCTAATGGGTTCCAGATGTTCCTGTAAATTTGTTACATCTGATTCCATAGCATCCAGATGGGGACGGTTGGAACTGTTGTTCCAGATGATGTAGGCGACACGTGGCCAGTGGTGTGGGTGCTGATGGTTAATATGATGTGATGATGTATGACATGGCGTGATGGTGCATCTCCCCTGCTCTCTTTCTATTTGTTTCTCCTCTTAAGTCACTTTTTGCCCTAGCTGTTCCATAGATTGCATCTTTTTTCATCCTTTTTGCTGCTGTGATACAATAAAAACATGACAAAAATATGCCAGATTCGAACCTGTCTCACCCATAACCAATTTGACCAATAAGCCAAAGGTCTAACCTCTTATATATTTTATGTAGTCGGTTTCATGTTTCTGTGCACAGGTTCCAAGGCTGCGGTGGAGTTCAGTAACGGGCTGTATGATCTGGGCTCTCCTGTGAGCGTTGGGCCGCTGCCGGTTCTCCAGCTGGCTGAGGAGCTGAGACTGGCTCTGGAGCTGCAGGCCAGGGATGAGGACCGAAACTCACTGCGCTCCCAGCTGCCCTGCACCACCGCACAGGCTCTCATGGAGTGGCTGGAGAAAGGATCGGTGAGACACTTGAAAGTGAAAGCCTATAAAACCATTGTGAATTTTATGATAGAATACTATATGTAATATACCGGATAATAATTCATGAGTCCTTGAGCGCGTAGTTCGTTCACCCTTAAAGGAACACTTTACCGTTTTTGAAAGTAGGCTAATTTTTCAACTTCCCTTAAACAGTTGAGTTTTACTGCTTTTGAATCCATTCAGTAGGAAAAATATGAAAACTCTTTAGTAATTTTTTTGAGCGAAATGCTAATGGTCTAATCAGGTTCAAGGATCTATGCTAAGCTACAGCTAAAAGTGCTACTGCCAGACACAGAGATCGGCTGAATGGATTTGGAAATGGTAAAACTTTACTGTTTAACTCTAGGGGAGTTGGAAAATTAGCCTGTTTTCAAAAATAGTGGATTGTTCCTTTAACTAACCCAACTAATTTATATTTTGATGTTTAATGTTTCTGGAGCTTCTCTGTTTAGGCTGGTGCCATCTTTAAGTTTTCAGTCAGCATTTGGATAGTGTTTTCCTTATATAAATATTTACACCATGCAGTGATACAGATGTTTACATGTTTCTCAGATGAAAAACGAACATTTTTTATACACTGTTTGTCATGTTTTGGAAACAAAACCTTTTTAATGTAAATGTGGTGACATGATTATAAGCAACAAATAGACCCTGCAAGTGTTGGGTTATTCAATAGGCAGCTGTACTGAGTCTTAAAGGGACAGTTCAATCATCAGTGAAAATTCCTGCATTGTTTCTCACCCTCCTTTTTGTTACAAACTTGTATCACTTAATTTCTTTAGTGAACCCCCCCCCAAATGTTATATAGTGCATCACATATAGTGTTAATTTAATAATATTTTATTAAATTAAATTATTTAATATTATTTACTGCTATAGTATTTATTCATGTTTTAGTTATCGTTTATACATGTATTTTTATTTATTTATATGTCTTTTAAATTTCTATAGTTTCATTTTTAGAATTTTAGTACTTTTTTTTTTTTACATATTACTGTTTTTACATATAATAATATCTATATATATATATATAATTATAATTATATAATAATATATGGATAGTAAATAATATTAATAACAAATATTATAAAAAATAACAAATGCACACAAATTAATTTGTAATATCCAAAAAAGTCTTGTCAAACAATTTTTTATTTTTTTTATATGTTAACAATAACATATGACTTGTGCACTATATTCCCAGTCCTCTCCAGGAATTGAATCTCTTTTTGTAAAGAATAAATTATAATCATTATATAACTTAAGCTACTGTAATATTCACTGAAATTCTTCCCCTCCAGTGAGCCATTTACTTAAGAACCACTGCAAAAAAAGAACCCTTAAAAGTTTTCCTTTTGCCTTCCAAAAAAAATAACAACTTACAGGGTTGAAACAACATCATGAAAATTTAGACAAATTTCAGTTTTGAGGGAACTATACCTTTAAGTACAGACTCTTGCTTAATACAGGGTCTTGTCTTATGTGTCCCAGAGGCAGTTTCTGGCCCAGCGTTTGCGTGCGTATGCGTGTATGTTGCTTGGATGTTTTTAAAAGAGTTTGGATCCCCTCTGAGACATTGATAGGGCTGTGCTTCCTGCCTCTCTCCCTCTCTTCCCTCATATCCCTCTCTCCATGCAGTCACTCACTCCCTTCTCTTTTCTGTTTTGCTCTGCATTTAAAACGATCTGATCACCTTTAGCTCGGCTTCATCTCCTCCAGGGTAAGTGTGCGGCTGACAGCTTATACTGCTTGATTATTTTGTCGATCTGTAACCACACAGTGCACGCATACTTTCTCTCTCAGAATAGGGTTTTCTTGTTTTGCTGGTATTTGTTATTGGCAAAAATGGTCACAAGGTTCATTTAGACAGTTATTTGTGCATCCTGATGGAAAATGCTTGCACATGATTCTCATCAGTAGCCTGTGGTGATTTCATGGTCAATGAACATAGAAAATCTTAGAGCATAAGCAACCTGTTGGCGGCGATCAAGGATCAATCAAGGGCCATGTTTTTGCAGGGATCTGACTTAAAACCTGTCGGCGAGTCAAAATCAGGACTAAAATCGTGCAGTCTGAACTCGGCATTACTCACACTGTGTGAGATGCACTCTCTGTGTGAACGCTTCAGTGTCTGAATCTCTTTCTTAAACACTCACTGAACTGGACTCAGAATAAGTCCGAAAGGCTTGAGTAAAAAGTCTTTTAAAAACCGTACTCCAGACCGGAATCGAGTCATCGAACCCAAAATCTATCAACAGCAGAAAGAAAGTAGTACAGGTTTATAACAAGTGAAGGATGAATTTTATTTTACTATCCCACAATGCATGCACCTTTTTGTCCATGAAATTACTCTTCATTTCATCTTAAAGGGGCCTCCTAAAAGTCCAGAGGGTCCTTCTACAACAGAGCAGTCCTATGAGCTGTGTCTGTATGGGATCAAAAGCACTCACGCTTTCTAATTACAGCCGCTAAAAACATTGCAGGAAATGCGATCAAGTCCCGATAGTGAGCCGTTCACATTATAGAGCCGCGTTACGCTTTGTTCTTACACGCCGTATCTGGCCCGTGTTTACATGCACATGAGGAATGTTTGCGACAGCTGCAGAAACGAGATAAGAGAGGCTTTTCATCTCATGACCCGACCCAAGACCTGTCTGCAGGTAAAGCGTGTCTGTTTGATAGTATTTAAATATGTCTGCTCTTGTTCGTGTGTGCGTGTGCACGTGTGTCTGGCGTGTCTCCAGCTCCGCAGCTGTCAGGATCAGAGACTCTGTCAGGTGCAGCTAAACTCTCAAAGCCCTGGAGAAGTTGCACGCTACGCTAATAAGACACAATCAACTGCACTTGATCTCAAGGTGGAACCTTTAATATTGCTTGATAGCTGGCGTAACCGTTCATTCAGAAGAATATGTGTTTTAGAATGGTAAAATTTCATTTGTATACACCAGAAGACACCAGAAACATAGCCAAAGTGTCAGTTTTGACAACAGTCCGCATCCTCACTATGCTGTGTAGTATACAAAACTCCCTATGACACAAACAGGAAATTCTAGGAAAAGTGAGGGAATACTATAGAAGTGGTTTTAATGGGGATGGTGTGGCGTATTGGCTGAAACTCAGGCCTGGTAACCATCACAACGCCCATACTGAATGCATTTTGTGTATTTTTTTTCACTCATTCGAAGAAAAACATGTGGATAGTTAACCATTTACTCACCCTCGTGTCATTACAAACCTGTTGGACTCAAAAGAGAGACACAAAAAGTGGTCTGTATGACTCATGCACTCTATTTCAGGTCTTCTTTACTATGACATGTCCACACTACTGTAGCTGATTTGTGAATTTTGATGATTTGTCCATAATTTACAGTAGTTCTTGACTCATTTTAAAGCTCACTACACCGAAACAATGACCTTATAGACTAAATAGACCGGTTTTATTATCACTGTGAAGGAACACTGTAAAATTTAAAATAACAGAAAAAGGCAGTTGTGGTCAGAAATTAAATATAAAAATATGACAACGTTGTTTCAGGTGTTACAGGAAGGCATTTTGGTGCACATACAGTATATCCTTAATCGCATATTTAATTAAGTTATATTGCTATTAAAACATATATAAAACATATAATGGGATAAATTCATCACACAAATCTCTCTTATGTTCAAATCGGACACACACATTTTCTGCATAGACAAACAGAAAGATGAACTTCGAAAATGACTTGAATGAGTGATGCTTCATATTACATTATATAATGCCAGCTACTCTGTTGATAGTTTTTGGTAAAGTTTATAATGCCTTAAATTATATCAGAATATGAATTTCTCTTTAAGTAAGTTAATTATATGATAATTTTCAGCAGCTTATATGTTAACCTACAGTACAGGCCTGACAAGATCACAAGGTTATTAAGTTCTTATCTAGCATTAACCAGGCCAGTTTGTGCTTGTTAGTTGCTTCACGGTCTTTCTCTCTATAAAGGAGACAACCAGCAGGGTTGCTTGCAAAGGTAAAAAGACACTTAGAAATGGATGGATGTCTTCCACAGGAAACAGGGTGTTTGGTCTAATGGGTTGCAGTCTTGAGTAAAAACAGATGAGGGAGCGCTGGAAGGCAGTGTGACTTTAAATGTCCCCCTCTCTGTTTTTAAACAGAGACACTGGCTTGTTTCGGTTCAGACTTGCACTGGAACTTAATTAGAGCTGCTGTCTCAAACAGAGAGAAAAAAAACTGAAAGAAAGGGAGGGGAAAATGACAAATATAGAGCCTTTCGCACGTGAAAGAGGGAGTTGAGTGGTGTTTAGTAGCAAGTAACATTAGGGAGTGTAAGTTGTGGATTGATGTTTTGCGTCTGTCACACACACACACACACACACACACATAAATTGAACTTCTAAGTGTCTGGCTGGACAGCAGATGCAGGGGGTCTTGGACAGACGTCTGGCTTTAGAAATGAGGTTTGTGCAGTTGCTTCAGCATGTTAAGAGCTCCTGTCTTCAGCAGACAATATGAGGAGGAGGAGAAAGAGGAGGTGACTCTGTAAAACAGACAGAGAGAGTCACTGAAACCCAGAGCTCAGATCTCTGTCAGCCGCTGCAGTCGCTCCTATATTATAGCGGCTCTAGATGGGCCTTCAGCATGGAGGAGGAAATTGACTTTTATAAGCATTTTACTTGGCTTAAAAAGGTAAGCTGACATGTCTGCTTTACTACTGTAAGTCATCCACTTCATGGATACTTCTATTCAGCTTTTATTACAGTTTTTTCCTTTCATTTGAGTAGTAATATCAAAAAGGGACCATGCACAGTCAGCCATTATTACAAAATATATTATATAGTATTGATTTGAGTATAAATAATTTTTTAGTCTTTAGCTGTGTGTTTTCCACTTGGAAAAAATAGTCCACTAAATTATACAAACCAATGATTTACTTCACCACATTACAGTATTAATTAGGAAGACATCTTTTTCACAAGTGAGATTATTATTTTATTATTTACTGTTACAATTAACATTTTAACATTATTAATTTGTTTTTATTGTTTTCAATTTTAATTCTATCAATTTCTAATTTTGTTGCTGTTTTATTCATTTGTAATGTTTATATTATTTTTTATTATTTCAGTTTTTGTTTTAGTTATTTTAATAAACCAAGTTAATCTAAATGAAAATGAGTAAGCTGATTTGGAAACGAGCTAAGACTAGTGCCGTCAAACTTTTATTCCAATTAATCGCATCCGAAATAAAGGTTTTTGTTTACGTAATATATGTATGAGTGCTGTGTATATTTAATGAATATATATATATATATATATACATACATACACATGCATGTACTGTATAAACTTCATAAAATAGGTTGTATATTTATTAAATATATTTACAATAAAATTCTATGAATATAAATATAAACAAGTATTTTCAAAATATATACTATATGTACTGTAGCAATATATATATATATATATATAATAAATACACAGAACACTCATATATTATACAAACAAAAACGTTTATTTAGTATACGATTAATCATGATTAATCGTTTGACAGCATTATAAAATCATGTTTGTTTTTAAAATTTTATTTCAAGTTTCGTTTTAGTTACATATAATAACCCTAGATGGCGACAGTTGCGTGAAACGCGCGAATCCGCGGTGATGTGAGATGTGAAATTAGTGGTTTCTGTTACCTTGATGAGCAGACTGCTATAGAGTGGTTGGATTTGTATGGAACTGGTTGTTGTTGTACAAAACGGCAAGCAGTATTGTGCTGGTGTGGATGTGTGCCGGGAGCTTGTGATTTGCAATAGTACAAAAGCGCTTTTTATCCTGTCCAGCTTCAATGATTCTGAGCTCATGCTCTTGAACACAAACAAAAACGCTTTTTACTGACTAACACTTGATACTTGGCGTAGTAAATCAGGCAGTAAAATACAATTTAAAAGAGGGGGTACGGACATCAATGTGCACACCTGTTCTTAAAGTGCAAGAGGCATTAAAAAGCTTGTTTGCCACGGTTGATGTGGTTTACAAGGCATTGTGGTATAGCGGTAAGCCGGAGATGGAGCTAAATGTTTCAGGAAGGCACACAATGTAAAACTCATCTGGCCATTGCATTTCAAAGTAAGAAAGAAATTACAATAATTATACTTCACAAGGTGTAACATTATAAAATGCTGGGTTGGAAGAGGAATGGAACGCATTACAGTATTTCAGGGAGGGGTTGTACGGTAAAACTGTTAATATTGTCATACATTCTTGGAGAGTGGGGTAATAATGATCACTGTAGTTTCTTCTGAAGTTGTTTCAGGCCTTTACAGTTCTGTGAGCAGGCTTTGGGACATGAAAAGGGGGAAATTCCAGGGCCCTGTGGGTTGTCTTGCTTATAAACATCTCTCTAGTGAGGTAATAAATTGAATTGATGCTACAGAGAACATCATGAATCTCACTGTTTGAACTCTGCTCTAAAGGTTAAATAAACTATAGATCAGGACATCTGGCGGACTTCTGAAATCAGACGAAGATGCTTTCTGTGGGTTTGGGTTTTATTTTTAATTCATGTTCCGGACAAAACTACTGTAAACTGTGAGGTATATGCATTAGTTAAAACCATCACTCTACATTATTTTCCTAATAATCATGTTCAACAGTACATTTCTTGGTGAAAAACAAATTCCCCATAAGTCCCCACCAATCAGTATGTTGTCTGTAACATCAAAAGAACTGTTTAGCACAACGCCCACTCCCATGAAGCACTACTACTTTAATATATACTTGATCAACATCTTTAAAGGAAGTTTTATAATCATCCATTGTTTTTAATGCGATGACATCATTAGTAATGCTTTATGTAGTTCTGTTTCTCATTAAAGCTGTTAAATACACAGTTCACTTTGAAAGATTTGCTGACATGAATGCACATTCTCACATTTACTTCTGATATCAAACTTTCTTCTCATTACCTGTTTCCCTACAAATAAATAACCTGAAGTTGAGTTTAAACTTGCTGTGGACTGCAATTAATATGCAATGAAAGCCTCATGTGTGGCTTAACCCTGTAACTCCTCCAAGCAGCCGGCCCTGTAAACCCTGAGTAGACAGCTGTATTGTGAGAATTGACAGCCCTGGACACAGCAAAAGCTTACCAAGATTATCCGTGTGGCTCTGCTAGCTTAGCGCTGACAAGTGACAGTGTCTTATCTCACACAGTGCGACATGCTGTATTTACTGATGTGTTTTCTGCTGATATAGTCTGAAGACAGATTTATTTGATCGTTAAATATTTTTTCAGCTTATGATAATTTGTTATGCTAAATTGGTCAAATGTCCATAAATCCATTTGAATTGTGTACAAAATATTTGCTGAAAAATGTACCTTCCTCAAAGACCCGCCCTCTTAGTTAGTGTTGCTATTTCAGATAAGTCAAGCTACTCTCACGCCAAGCATCCAATTCTCACGCAGTGACAAATAATCACAGAGCAAAGAGGAAACTGACAAAGCACTGATAGACAAGACAGAGCAAGTTACTTCTGGACTGGTATGAAACAAAGTCTCAGCTTTCAAATTTTGCAACTTTAAAAAAAAACTATAAATACCGTTTTTGGCTCTTTAATGTGTCATGACAGATATAGCGCTTCAGTTCCAGTGGCACAAAAAAACATTGTCTTTTCATGTTTACTTAAAGCACAAAATAAACATGAATGAATATCAGAAGGTATTTTATTTCAACTGCAGAAAGATGTTAACACACAAAATATTTAAGTTAATGGGAGTGTTATGATTGGTCAGACTGCCTGTCAAGCAAACTCGCTGTGAAGAGTCAATAATGATAATTTCAAGTAGCTATCTATCTATCTATCTATCTATCTATCTATCTATCTATCTACCTATCTATCTACCTATCTATCTACCTATCTATCTATCTATCTATCTATCTGTCTATCTGTCTATCTATCTATCTATCTATCTATCTATCTATCTATCTATCTATCTATCTATCTGTCTTTCTTTCTGTCTGTCTCCCTCACTCGCAAAGCATGCTGGGAATTTTGTTTGTATAGTTTAGGATTTTAGTCATTTCCTTTAGTTGTAAGGTGGTGGGGTGTAGGGGAACCATGGCGGGAGCAGGAGCGCGGGTTTGAGCTAACTCATGCATCATCACGGTGTGAAGGTGGCGTCTGCAGTGAGTGTGGAGAGTTGTTGTTTAGCTGTGAGGGAAGTTGTGGGACACGAAAATGTATTTCCAAATGGATGACTTTGATTACTTGGTGTTCATAACCACTGACAAGATTAAATGTTTTGGCTGTGGAACAGTCAGCCATTTGGTCCGAGGTTCTCCCAGCAAATAAGGAGAAAGTGGTCATGCGGCTGACGCGAAAAGCGCAGCTAACGACGGAGAACGATTGGCCAGAGAATCAGCGGAGGTGGAATCAGCGATGGTGCGGCTGAGCAATCATGATAGCGCTCATGGCGCTGGGATTGCGGAGAGTGCAGCGGTTTCAATGGAGGAGGAAACCCAAAGTGCAAAAGAGGTTAAAGTCAAGGATAAAAAGTTTTGGAAATTGATAGGGGGGATGTTCGGGAGGCTGACGGTAGGCCTAATGAAACTGAGCTAACAGTTTTTAAGGTGACACTGAAAAGGAAGAAGTCAGACAAAGTAAATGATTCTCGGCAGGTTAAGAAAGTAGGTCATGAAGATGTTCCCAATCAGATCGATTCAGAGAGTTACAGTGAGTTATCTGACTGAAGCGTTACTGTCACAGAGTGAGTTTTCTAGTCGTTATTATGATGTAGATGACATTAAACTGTTTCTTAAGTCAACGTGTTCTTCCCAGATGTAGGACAGTTGGTAGAAAAAAACAAAAGCTTCATGGTTGAAGGCTTAACATGGATCTGAATGATGCCGGTGAAAAAGCTTAAATTAATGAATATAAATCATAGCAGTCTGGTTTGTATTTATTTGCGCACTGAAGTGTGTGTTGCATCACTTAAGGTGAATGGTGCTAGAAATAGCAAAAAAAAAGAGCTGTACGACTTTTAAAAGAAAGCAGGGAATATTTTTTACATTTAATTTACTTCATTTAATTCATTTTAACTAGCTTTTTGGTTGTTCTATGTAAATGAATCACAAAGATTGGCACGGATAGGATTATCCTGAATTGAAATATGTAATACACTCTATTGAACCACCATTTCAGCTTTTAACATAATTTAGTGTATTCTATTAGTTTTGCATTTAATTCATGGCCATCGAACTAGTACAAAACCCTAACGTTACTTTTCTCCTTTGAGAGCAGGGTAACTTTGATCGGAGCAAAATTTGACTTTACAAAACACAATGCAAGACAACGATTCTTAATAATGACACACAATATATTAAACTATTCTACTGTACATGGCTAACCTAGGATTGCGTAAAAACACACACACACACACACACACGTTCACAGTCACACACACAGTTCTGAGGATGAAAAGCAATTGTGTCACTAAAAGTTCAAAGTACTTGCTACTGGTGTCTAGAACCACAAGCAGAAAACGATCACCAAGCAGAGGTTTTACCTTATTGAAGTTTCAGCTGCACCATCAATGGCAAAAGAAAGGATTTGTGTTACCGCTCCGAGGGAGAAATCAGCTGATAGGTTCGTCTTAGGCAATCTCTGCACTCCTGGTTTGCTGGTTGTTTTTCTGACGTCTTTGGGGTCTTTCGGAGCTGGTCGAGCCATTATTAGAGTTCGTCTGGAAGTAGATGGCGCTTTGGAGGTTAAGCAGTAAGGTGAACAGTTTGGTTAGAGAGTTCTTAGAGAAAGGGGCGTGCGCAGATGTAACCCAAAGTGGCACGGTCAGTCAAGCAGGCTGGGTCGCAGTTTGAACTTCTCTGAGTTGGTCCGTCAGTTTGCCGTCATTTTCCTTCTTGATGCATAGCTGGTGATGGTCTTTGTTTGAAGAAGACCCACTAAGGAGTTGTTTCCTTACATCTTTCAACACGCACATGCAGAGTTACGCATACGGCCTACGCATACTGTAAAGTTCCCGGGTTGCATGTTTTACCCTGTGGAATTTGTTCCGCCCCACGAGTGGGGTCTTCCAATCATTTCGGTTCTACAGGGCGGGTCTTTGGCCTGAGTGGTTCTTTGTTGAACATAAATTAATGTACATTAACCCAAGGTCTGCAAAAGGAATGTTTTAGACATTTGGTGGATAAAGTTATGAAGTTTTATAACTTTTGAATGATCTGTTATGTCTGTGAGTCTGTCAGTATCTGATGGAGGTCAGCTGGAATGGTTTGCAGAGTTTTCCCAGCGTGTTAATCAGATGCTCGTGTTTATCTAATTATGAATTAACGCTGGTCAAAGTGCACTGGCCATCTGTGGCTTGAACATCTCTTGAAAGCACTTTCCCTGTTCTGTTCTGATTCCTTGGTAGTTTTAAGTCCCAAGAGAGAAAGACCAGGACAGACACTCAACGTCCGAGGATGGTCATTGATCAGATTTACGACTCATGACCAGTTCAGAAGGAAACCACACTTAGTGGTGGAGTGGGTATTTTATTTTCTAAAAGTTTTTGTCCAATTTCATATCACGTTGATGAGATTGTGAAAGGAAGGCTTATTAAAAATAAGAATAATTTTTGAAAAATATGTTCTGATTTTTGTTTGTGCTTATGCAGCAACATTGGCAATGAAAAGATTGTTGTTTTTAGATATGCTTAGTTCTACAATACAAAGGTGTAGTACAGAAGAACAATTATTTTATTATTTAATTGTGCAGAAATCATATTGAGGCCCATATGCCTTCACATGAAAGTCTTAATAAGTTTATTAATAAGAAATATCTATGCAACATTTGGAGGCATTTTTTCTTGATGGACAGAGACCGTATGCATTGTTCGATATACTAGGCTTACATGTCAGCTTTTGAACTTTGTTTTAAACCAGGCTAAACTAGCCATTTATCTGATCAGGAAAAGATGGTGAAGATGTGGTGTCAATGTTTTTAAGCCTGGTGAAATCACGAGTGTTGATTGTTTTTTTTTTTTTAGAAGGCTACACAGGATTTGACAACATTTGAGATGAAATGGTGTGGGAATAGAGCTTTGTGCTCAGTTGATGAAGAAGAAGAGTTATCTTTTTCACATTTGATGTATTTGACGTTTTTCTTCTTTGGTACTTATGTGATATGGTATAATGTAACATTGGAATTGTTGTAACACGTGTATTAACATAGTGTGACTTATAAAACGCATAATAAAATTCAAAATTCTCTATTTCTGTATCTCTCTATCCATCTCTGTCTGTCCGTCTATCCTTTCATCCACCCATCCTGTCTCTGTCTATCTATCTGTCCATTTGTCTATCTATCTGTCTCTGTCTCTCTGTCTGTCTTTTATCAAATACAGTATTTTAAAAACTATTAATTTGCAGGATAGATCTTTTGTGAGATCTTTTCTTGAGATCTTTTGTGAAAACTGTGAACCATTTCTTTTTTTCCTCGGTTCTTTACTGTCACCTTTGAATAAATTAAATGTGTCATTGCTAAACAGTAAATGAAAAAATGCAGTACATAGGCGCGCATACCAACGGTCTTAAAAAAAGCCTTTTAAAATTGAAAACAGAGAAGTCAAGTCTGCCAGTCCAACAATTTTTATGAGAAGTGTGTGTATATATATATGTATATATTTCTATTTGTTAATACAAAGTGAATATGTACTGTGTAATATGTATTGAAGAATCAGGCGTTAGTGTGAAAACACTGCTGCTTGTTAAATGCAGTGGACTCTGATTATTAATGCCCACCTCCATGAAGTCAATAAGTGTCAATATGTGTGTATGTGCATCGTGATTGAGTTTGTTTCTTCATCTCCTTTGCTTAATCTTGCCACACAGGAATAGATTATCCTCGTTGAGGGGCACAAAGTGTTAATTTCCTATCAGAATCACTTAATTACCTTTGGCCTCTGCTCTCACTGTAAACTAAGGGCAGTTCAACTTAGACACAGCTGATTGGTTTCTTTGTGGAGGGAGTAAATCATAATGAAAAAGGGATCGATGCAAATGAAAGTGGAGGCTCTAAACATGCTATTGAATTCTATTAGCACTTCAAAATTGCTTCCAGGACAGTACGTATTGAGCTTCCTCCGCTACACAAAGCCCTTGCTACTCTTTCCCATGGGCTTAGATGATATTTGGTCAAAACTAAAGAAATAATTAATTTTAAGAGAGCTTGGCAATTGTGTTGTCAATCTTTTGAAATAGACCAGGACTGTAATGAACAGTCAGCGCAGTCAAAGCAAACAACTTGTGCTGCTAACAGGGTTATGAACTTGATGCTATTTTTAACCTCTGTTATGATGTTATGTGCTGTAGTACTGTATTTTGATTTATGAGTTGTTTAGAGTATATATAAAAAAATGGAATTAATCAAATTTAAATAAAGTCCTAATATTACCTAATTAGATAAAGCAGAGTTCATAAAGAGTATGGACAACGTTCCATCACATACAGTTTTTATTATTATTATTTATCAGCTTCGTTTCCCCCCCTACAAAATCTGTAATTTTCTGTTACTGTTAGGATGTAGTTAAACACCCACAGATGTAGCAGAAAAGTTCTGTCGCAGTTATAAATTTGAAGTCAAGATTAGATATAACATAATAAATAGTCTTCAGAAGCATGAATTCACATGTGAAAATTGGCCGGAAATTGAACACAGCTGTAACCTGGCTTAAATCAAGTCTTTATGGCAGTTTTTTTCAGGTGACTAAGTGATAATAAAAGACCTCCTCACTTTACAAATGGTTGCTGAAAGCAAAAAAATGCTATGAATTTCACATCAGATGTGATGTGCTATAGAAAAACAGCACCCCAAAAAAAACTGGGTTTAAGTACTGGGTTTCATTTATCAAATAGAGATGTGTTGTTAATCACACATATAAATGTTGCTTAGATAAGCTGCCAAATGAGCATAATTCAAAGACAAAAGCAATGGATAGATATTACAAAAGTGGCTTTAGAAGTCAATACTGTTTGTTTTATGTATGTGTTCAGCTTTTTAAATTAATGGTTTTATTCTGTTGCCTGTTAGTCGAGGTTGTATGTAATATTAACATGATATTCACAAGCATTTGCATTCAACTCAGTAGTTTGACTAGTGCATTAAAAAATCTACAGCTCTCAGAAACATGGTGCATAATCCATCCCTAGGGAAGCAACTTTTCAAAAGGTACACTTTTAGAACTTCTTTACCCTAAAAATGTGCATATTATTACCTAGTGATACACTTTTATATGTTTTTACTAAAATATTAGCAATATATACTTTCAGAAATATTGTATTTAGTGTGATACAATACAGGTGTTTTCTCAGAATATGCTATTATGGTATTTACCAGGAAGGGCAAACTAGAAGAGACAAATTTTGGTCTTTTGGTAGTTGCAGGATTCCTTATTATGGGATTTAGGTGCAGGTCAGGTAGCACAGCTAAATGTGTTTTATTATTATACTTAATCACAATAAATTAACACATTAAATGGACAGCCCTAGTTCCAGGGTTCCCATTATTTGGAGATTATCTGTCTGGTCAAGATATTTGCAACATGCCGTTTAATTCAAAAGCAAATGACAAACAGGACTAAACGGCTTCTCCGATCATTCTTGATAAGTAGTGTCATTTAACAGATGCCTTTTCTTATTACAACAATTTTTTTCTCTCTCTCGCTCTGTCTCTCTTTTACAGCTCTTCCCCTGTTGAGAGGTAGACCACCATGTTGTCAGTGTTTCATGTTGAGCATGGTTCTTTCCCCTGTGTGAACTCTGATTTTCTTTTAAGTGGTTTTTCCAATCCTTTTATACCTCATCCCTCCTTACATGTCCCTCTAGATGGCTCTGAATTAAATAGTTCATTAGCATTTCATACATCGACGCAACCTGCCCCGCGAGAAACCAAGGTAGTACATGGGCGATATTACAACACAGGCTTTTATATTATTCTCTCATTGTTGATTGAGAGTTCATAAGAGAAAAAACTAATTACTGGTTTTAATTATCATCTTTTTTTATTAACGCTTCTATGCTTTTTAAACACGACTCTTTAGAACATTGTGTTATTAGTATCATTGGTACTACATTAACTTTTTTAATGCCACATACTTTTCTTTCTCTTCTTATTGTATATATTTTATGCATTTATTATTACTAATAAGCATCATTATAATGTGTTTATATAGTTCTCATGCTATAAATGAATGAGTTGTTGGTTATATTCTGATTGTACCCTCTGGTGTGACCTATTCTGTAACGTTATTGGCCATGCGTCTCTTTAATATAGCATATATACTGCCTGCAGCATGGTAAGGGACAAGAATATGTAAATCTGTTTGAAAATAAATCCAGTAATATTTCAGGTAGAGCCTAGCAGAGCGCCAATGACAAGTCATTAGTTCCTGTTTTTTTAATTAACAGGTTTTGGTGAGGAACTTCAGCTTCACACTTCTGAATGTAATTTGTATTTTGATTGTGTTAATAAGATGTGTCTTTAATTACCTCATGATTGCGTTTGTAGGCGTCGTCTCTGCTCTTGGGAGAAACTACAGCACTGTGATACTCGCCTCAGTGCATGAGAGACTCTGTTTGATCCTCTTTGCTCTAACATGATCAATCAGCCAATCAGGAAGATGTGATCAGCCTTGTTGTCAACACACTCGGGTGTCTATGTATCCTATAGAGGACCTATGCTTGTTCAGTCATTTCCATGGATCTGGTTGTCATAGACATACAGCTATCTTGTACTAAAAGTTGATACGAAAAAAAAATGATCAACTAATGTAGAGGTAACACTTTATAATAACTACACAATATGAATGATTAGTTAAGCATTGGTAAATAGTTAATTAATCATTTTTATACTACGGGGCCGTTGAATGCTTGAATCTGATTGGCTGACGAACGTTCTGAGGTGTGCAATTATTTTCAAG
>JAUCNO010000585.1:1947943-1975932 GCA_032353835.1 Enteromius viviparus | reverse complement strand
TCTATCTATCTATCTATCTATCTATCTATCTATCTATCTATCTATCTATCTATCTATCTATCTATCTATCTATCTTTGTGTCTGTCTGTCTGTCAACAATGCTGTTCGTTCTTTTCCATTGTTATTGTGACCCTTAAACCGTATGCAAATTAACTCATTAATTTGTAATGAGCTCCTTTATTGTGTTTCTATTGAAAGGATGTCAAAGCTGTCAGTTGATGTTTGGCGCCAGCATGTCATTTAACACAACATTCAAACGTATTTGGATCAAGCATATTCCTCTTTGTTAAAGTTAATTTTGTCTTTGGCAGCGAGCCATTAGTTCTCAAAAAAAAAAAAAAGTGGACAAGCAGGTTAGATTCTCCTCTTGCACACCTCTCTGTTGACTTTCAGTTTCTGTGTGTGAGTGTGTGTGTATGTGGTGTTACGTTATGGAGTATGTGTGTACCTGGTATTGCAGTATAAGTTAATCTTATGTTTTGGAGACCAAAATCCCACAAGGATAATATCTTGTGTGGATATTTTTTAGGTTCTTGAGAGGAAAAAAAACAGCTTCATTAGGCATTTTATTTTTTAAATCTAAAATAGCAGAGCGCTTGGTGTGAGGGGTATATTTAGGGGAGGGGTATAGAAACCATTATGCCACAATGTGATTATAACCTGAAACAACTTACGCTGAGGGGATATTTACATCCTCGTGAGGAAAAACAACCACTTCAAGTGATCAAATTGCAGGTTGAAGTTTTCTTACAATCCAAGAAGAAGATTTGTCTTTGTTAAAACACATTTACACGTGTGTCTCCACAGGTTAACCTCCAGTGCTCAAGCAACAATGAGACCTATCAAGAGCGGCTGGTGAGATTAGAAGGGGACAAAGAGTCTCTGGTTCTCCAGGTGAGATATTTCACTCAGGCCTCCAAGGCATTTCAACTTAGCATAATAGTCACAGTGTCAAAACAATGAGAAGACAACTAGCCAACATGCTTGTAAAACCTCAAAGGGTCAAACTGGGGGAATGTGTTGTCTCTGTGAATGGAGAGACACGTGACGCTGCCTCGCTGCAGTCCTGGGTGACACAGCTGCCTGTCTAACGCACAATGGGATGATCGTAGATCAAATATATGGGACAATCTGTGGACAGGTTAGGGGGTTGGTGTTAATCGACATTTTACAAAGCTATGATGCTGGACACCAACTAAGACTTTAGCCGTTTAGCTTTACAATGGTATGTGTTTACTGTAAACTACCAATCTTGCTTGTGTTTATTTAACAGAGATTGTTCAGTAAATGTAGTTCAATAATATATTTCTTCTGACTTACATGTCACTCAATTATTATATGCAAAAAAATAGCCACTAATGTTTTCAAGCTCTTGCTAGGTGGTTTCTAGTTGGTCACTTGGGTATTATTGATGGATGCTAGGGTGTTGCTAAGTGGTTAATGCTAATGTTGCTAGTGTGTTCTTGGTGGTCTACTACTCAAACAAATCTATCAATGTTTTGTAATCACCACAAAGTGAAGGTTTTGAAGGCTTGCTTGTTGTTGTCTATGCACATTAAACAGGGGTAAAAGAAAGCATTATAACCTAAAAAAAAGTTAGATACTGCACCTTTAAGAAGTTTGTCTAACTCAACGTCATAACATATGTCAAAAAGTTGCCTTTTTTCATAGTCCCGCCCCTCCTGCTCTCTGATTGGTGGATTGTCTTGAGCTCTAAACCACTGATGAACATGATTGGCTCCCAATGCCCTCAAGGTGTTGTTCTTCTCCTTTTACCTGTCCTGCTGGTTGGCAGTCCTTCAGTTGGTGCTGAACAAAAGGACACTTTCAAAACAATTGAAACTCAAGCAGGCTCACATGTTAGCATGGAAGTGTGTCAGGGCTTAATAATGGCCGTTTTTAACCCAAATGTACACATTTGAAGTACTACATTCCTGTGCTGTTTAGACTTTGGAGTCGCATGTGTGTTGCAATCGTCATTAGCATATCTGTAGGAGGAAACGGCAGAGACACACTGGACAGGTTTCAGGTTAGCCTGTGTAAAAGTTGCTGTCTGTCTGTTGGTTTTAGGTGAGTGTTCTCACTGACCAGGTTGAAGCTCAAGGAGAAAAGATCAGAGATCTGGAAAGTTCCCTGGGAGAACATCATCACAAACTCATTTCTACTGAGGAAATGCTCCAACAGGTAAGATCACATACTTACTGTCATTTACGTCAAGTTTTAAGCAGATATCAGAAGAGAGACATTTAAAATAATTCAATCTTTTACCGGACGGCTTTGGTTAAAGAATTGTGAACACGTTCTAAAACTGTGTTTGCCACCTGAAACTTGAGCAATCTGTGGTTTTCCAGATGTAACTGTGTAGACTTGACTCAGATTAAATGTTCAGACTTGGTACATATTTTCAGCCTATTGGATTCATGAGTGAGGGTTACCACTACTGGTATAATTATACCTTCAAATCCATGTATGTTTCTACAAAGCTAGCTGTTTGTTTGGATGTTATATCACATGTTTTTGTGTTCTCTGTGTGATTAATCGGCTTAAGCTGGTGGATTTGTAATGAAACTCTTTGAGCCACTGTGTTAGTATCTGTAACCTCTATGATTTGCATAGAGAAACGGTGTAGTATCATTTCTGAAGTACTGTTTTTGTAAAGTACTGCTATGTTCCTTTAGCATTGCCAAGTGAAACCACAGAAATAAATGCTTATTTGTGGGGAGGATTTTAATGTTTTTTTAGTATCTGCTTAAAAAAAAGCACACAGACTTACTTAGAAAGAATTTGAGTCATTGTGTACAAAAGGTTAAATGATTAATGTGTTTTGCACGTCACATTTTTTTGCTGGTAAATTATTTATTTATGAAATAATTTACGCAATTATAACACAATAATGACAAAAAATGTTGTTATTTAGATACATAAAGAATAATACAATTAATTTAGAAATTGTTTAATCTACTGTAATCATATAATTGTTCGACACACCAGTTTAGGGTATATTAGTGAGAATTGCCCACTTTGCCTGGGATCATGTTGAGGATTCCATAACAGGACGACTGTGCCAGCAATCATATCGAGATGAATGCTGAGATTGAGAGAAAGAAAGAGAGCCCTCATGTTCTGCTTGCTTGATGGGACAAGTAAACTCAGCTGAGACTTGGAAGTTTTCTTAAATATCACAGTTCTTTGTTCAAATTTGATGTTGAGACGTGCCGTGTTGCTTAACAGCCATGCAAAGAGCTATTTTATAGTTTATTTACTATGACTATGGATGGTTTAAGCAGGGTTTGCCCCAAGTGGAAGTTTGTGAACCCCTAGAGGTTTTCTGAATGAGCTTCAAGAGATTTTGATAAAAATGCCAATGATTCATTCAGTTTAAGCCCTGATGATAAAGTTTTAAATTTTGTGGCCCTTAGTCAATTCCAGTGGTTCTCAAGCAGGGGTCTGGGGCCTCTGCTACAGTATATTCTAAAAGGGCCCTCAAGATCACTTAACATCATTTACAATAAAGTGTGAAGTTTAACGGTTTCAACTGTCTTAGAAAATAAAAAATAAAAAAAGGTTACGTTATAAAATGTATTTAGTTTATTTTTTTAATACACTTCTCTAGACATGGGTGTTTTTGTACATTGTACTGTATGAATATAATTTATTTCTAGTTTTAAAATACATTTAAAATATATATATATTATTATTATTATTATTGTTATTATTATGTAACATATTATATGTTTTATTAGAAATGTTTTTACTATTAGTTAGTTGGTATGCCAATAAAAAAATTTAAAAAGTAAAAAAAAATCCTTAACCCATATCCAGTGAATCACATTTTATCTAAAAGTAATGGAGACTTTTAGGGTCTTGGAGTCGAAACCAAAAAACTGTATTTGATGATCTAGACTGTGACGTTGGTGACCGATTGTGACTCATGTACACTGTTTCACAAAACCAATAGTTGATCAGTCTACCAGGAAACTTTGTGTTGTATTCATTGTATTTTATCCAGCACCACTACAGTATATCTCTATTGCATTATATCCACAATTTTTCTTCCTGTGAGAGCGGATGCAGCCTTTTGTCCATTCTGTGGAACTAGATTCCCATCTCACCCGCATCCAGCTATTTTTAGCTATACAAAACAGCTTGTTTTGCTCCTTGATATTGATAACCGTTGTCTCCCCATATTATTTTAATGTATTATCTTAATTATGAACACATTTTGTAAAGCAAAGAGTTTTACCATTCACTGCATGCTGAAGTTCTTCTCGTTATTTGACTAATGTAAAAAAAAAATGTAGATGCTTCTATTAGTTTAAACATAGAGACATGAGAACGCAACCTGAGCTTTCTAAACAACATGGGACTTTTATGTTCTGTTTCAGAAGCTACAAAGAGGAAGTCATAAAGTGAAAGAGGAAGTGGAGCTATTTGAAATCCTCAGTCAGTGTGTTTGCGGGTGATTCCAGACAAAGCATGAGGCATAACTAGAGCCAGAAATCTGCTGACTTTTTTAGTTGTACGGAAATTTGACGATTTAACCAACAAATGTGCATAAGGTGGACATGATACTACATTATGCACAGTTAACTTGAGGCTTTTTATGTGCACAAACAATTTATTCCCTTTTTAAACACTTTCAGGTTCTCAGAGTCCTGCTGAATTTAGCCCATAGTATCAGGAATGCTGAGAAATGAAGTTTCCCTCTTTTGGCCCTCCTGACTTTCTCACATACAGGCACCAGAGAGTCAGGGGAAGTAAAAATAGCGTTCATTGCTTGAGTATATTTAGCGGCGCTTGGCTTCGGCCTAAGCTCTACTGTGAGAGAAGTTGTCCAGTGGAGAAGCGAGGAGCGTCTGTGTGCCGTGTGATTGTTACTGTATACAGTACAACTGTGTGGGTGTGTTTGTGTGTCACCATGTGTCCGCTAACATGTGTGCGTGTGCTTTAGGAGCTCTTCAGCAGAACTTCACTGGAGACACAGAAACTGGAACTCATGGATGAAGTTTCCTATCTGAAACTCAAGCTAGTCGGCATGGAGGAGGAACACAACCACATAGATGAACAGCAGAAACATCATAAAGCAGAGGTACTGTATCAGTCCGTCGGCTCATGTACAAGGCAGTGGGTTCATCTGTTAGGGGGTGGTATTTGATTAGTATCATATTATTATAGTTCTAAAATATACTGATTTAAGCCTATGGCTGTTTACTTCCTCAGTGTTTCTGTCTTGTAGGGATGTCACAATACTAGTACTCGATACTAATACACTGTTTCCATTATTCTCCATTTTATTGTCACAGCATATAATTTATTTTAGTAAATAATAAATAATAGTTTAGCTGTATTTTTATATTTTAGTTTGATCTTTGATTTTAGTTTTTAATTTTAGTTTGAACTATATATATATATATTTTTTTTTTTTTACTTTTTTTAAGTTTTAAGCTTTATTTAAATTACAGAAATTTCTGAATTATTTTCAGATTTATTTAAAGTAAACATTTTTAATTTTTTATTTTATTTTATTAAGTAATACAGTGTGTTTTATATTTTTTTTTTCTCACTCTCTCTCTCTTTATATATATACAGTATATATATATATATATATATATATATAAATATATAAATAAATGTAATATCTGTATTATTTTCACACCCCTGCTGGAATTGGCTGACAACTATGTTTTCCTGTTTTCTCATTATACTACTGATGAATACTTCATATTACTGATATAGATGTGTTTTTTTTATTTTCGTTTAGTGGTTGATGTTATTTAAGTCTTTTTAATTGAGCGTGTCTGCGTCTTTGTTGTCCACCTGTTGGCTCTAATTCAATTGAAACCACACAAACAGTGGCAGTTGTTAAATACTGAGGTATATTAGGTATAAAAAAAGTATATGGTTCTATAAAGGAGAAACTGATTTTGGTTGAAGATAATCACGTTGAAATACAAGATCAGTAAACATGCTCAAAAGGTTTTGAGCTGACATTTAATCTGATGTTTCCATACGGTGCATGGAAACATAACTAGGGAACAGGGAAGTCATGGTGGCATGTTTATGTTGTGGTGTGTATATGTAGATACTGTAGATTTATCGCCTCTTAACACCTAATTACTTGTCGGACTCACAGTGTAATGCACTATACAGAGCCAACAAACTACACAGAGACTCAGAAAAACACCATAAAACTTTAAAGGAGCATCTGTTTTTAGCTTTATTTTTCTACATCTCTGGTTTAAAGTCTAAAAATGGAATGGTTCCTTTTTCAAAGCATTCTCCAAAACAACAAGTGGTCATGGGAAAACAACAGAGTCATGGGAAAACCTGGAAACATCGGAGAATTCAAAGCCATGGATATTAATAGAAAGTTTCAGCTTAAAATATTGCGATAGCTCTTATAGTATAGCTCTTAGTGGCTTCAGTCTAGATCCAAAAAGCCATTGGTCATTAGAAAACACTCTCTTTTGACTTTCCATGTAAACATTCACCTAGTGTTTTGATTTCAGGTACACCACAAACTCAAAACAGGAAGGAGTTTGACTCTCAGCAGATAGATGTCTCGTTGTTGTGTCTTTGTCATTGGTTTCCGCCGGGCTATCACACAGACTCAGTCTTTCCACACTGACAGTGTGCTTGCAGAAACATGATTTACAGATATGTACACACACCCAGGAAATTACACATACACATCCAAACCCTGCTACGTCCCGCGAATGCTCCCGGTGCCAAAAAGGCAATGCGCTGATAAGGGAAGATGCTAATCGGTAGAGACACAATAGCATGCGGTGGGCCTAAATGGGAGACAGTGACAGGCAGTTTGATGAACGTAAAATGACAGACGCCAGAAGTGCTCAGTGCTTGTCTTGAGGAGTGCGCAGCTGGACACACACTTTTTAACACACATCTGCAAAGGGTGTCATTCACCTTTAGAAATGAAGCGAAAAAGGAAGGAAAGCTGCTAAAGGCTGTTCAGTAGTGTGTTTATTGGGTACGCACATTTGATTATTCATATTTGGAAATGTAAATGTGTAAATCTGTCTAGTCAAAAATTGCACAAATCTTGCTTGCCACAAAAGTGTGTGCGTATACTGGGTGATGTTGACATTTCTGGGATTACTGAGTAATGACTCGATCTTGTAAATCATTCATTCTTGCAGCTTTCTCATAAATTCATAGCGTCACCACACACTGTTGGTTGTGTGGTAACTGAGCTCTCCTTCCATTTGTTGCATCAACAAACACTGGCCTCAAGGGTGACAGCTGCAAGGCTCCATTCAACGGGACGGAATGGCAGAAATTCACTTTGAACATACCACAGGCGCAAAACACTTTCACCACACACATCTCCCCCACTCACAAACCTTTAACATAGAGCTAAAAATAAGCTTGGAACGTGCACCTTATCATCAGCTTAACATCAGTGGGGAATATCATATGTAACTTCCTCTGGCTGACAGCCTTTGCATTTCTGTCAGAACAGCCAAGATTAGCCTGACTAATCATTCACTTGTTCACAAGTGAAAACAAACGTAACATTAACATACTCGTTGCTAAAGTCAGATCTTGAAATCAGTGCGAAGTACTGTCATATGTGCCAGGAGAAGCATTACATTATTATTTATTACTGATCTGGACATTTATTTGAATCCCAAGCACCTGTGTTTTATCTTTTGAAATACTGTATCTAGCTTCCCAGAAAAGCTTGTCCTCATGTAGACCCTTCTTTAAACCGAAAAGTGAGTCAGTAGCTTGTTTTTACTGGCAAAGAGTAGGTCACAATTCAGGTCCTTTCACCACCTTTGCCATTTGAAGAACATTATTTCAAGCATAACACATAGAGAACACACACTGCTGACAAAGTTATGTGTATATACAGGTTGGACATTCGTAGTGGACAAATTAAAAAAAAATGTAATAAAAAAAACTGAATAGTGTTTTAAGAGAAGTCCAGGCTGAAACACTTAAAGGGTTAGTTCACCCAAAAGTATACATTTTGACACCCTCATGTTATTCCAAACCCATAAGACCATCATTCTTCTTCAGGGAACACAAATTTAGATATTTTTAATGAAATCCGAGAGCTCTCTGACCCTCCATAGACAGCAATAACGGAAACATTCAAGGCTCAAAACAGGCAATAAGGACATTGTTAAAATAGTCTGTGTGAAATAAGTGATTCAACCCTTAATTTTATCAATCTACATGAGCTTTGAAATATGTGGTACTTTAATGAATGCATGCCGAAGACTGACACAGAAGAGATGAAATTGTTGAATAATGTTTCCTTTTGCACATAATATTTAGGTTGAACCTCTGATGTCACATGGACTATTTTAACAGTGTCCTCACTACCTTTCTGGGCTTTAAAGGTGGTAGTACCCTTGCTGTCTATGCAGGGTCAGAAATTTCAGATTTCATTAAAAAATATAATTTGTGTTCCAAAGATGAACAAAGATCTTACAGGTTTGGAACGACAAAACGGTGACCAATTAATGACAGAATTTAAATTTTGGGTAAACTATCACTTTAAAGGAACCTGAACCTCCAGAAATACTTGTCTGGAGTGGACATTTCAAATATTAGATATGAAAATCAAAAGTGCTCAAAGTCAAAAGATAAATATGCCTCCAGAGATTAATTGTAAGACCATCTATGTCTATGTTTAACTGTGTTTCCAAATCTGATGAACGTTTGTTTGTTTTTTATGTTCTGGCTTTCTTGTTTTTGCTCTCTCAGAGTGTGGTTAATCTAATTAGTGAACTACAGGAGCAGATGTGTAAATTCCAGGAGGAAATCAGCAATCGCATTCAGGAGCAGCGGGCCCTGGAAAGCCTGGGGGACAGTGTCACACGCGAGGCTCTCGACCAGAGCCCCGATGTGGGCCTTGGTTCCTCGGATGCTGAGGAATGCAGCTGCCGCTGTAGAAGCGGAGGAGAGAATGTAGGCAGATCCTCATTACGTGGTGGACTTACTTCCAGACCCTGTTTTTACCTTCTTGCTTTACCCTAAAACATAACCATTCCTCCATTTCACCTTTGGACACTCCAACAGGAATCACTACTAACTGCCTCTTCCTACAGTGAAACCAATGTGTCGGCAGGCTCCACTGTGGGAATCTCATGGTTATTGGTGTTTGCAGTGTGTTCAGATGACATGCCATGATTTATTTTGGGTTTAAACCTGCATGAATGAAGTTCACTAACGCTAACCGTTGCTGAGTAGATCCAGAGAGCTTCCAGAAGGGCTGTGGGCTTAGTGGTGACCCTATTAGATTCTTTCTCCTTGATCAATTCTGTCAGTTTTTGAGGACTCAAGGTGTCTTACCTAGTTTAAGAAACTAATAAGGTTCTCCAGGAATCTCCAGAGCTTTCTTGTGTTTTAACTGCACGGTGTGGGTTTCAAGGGTCAGTTTAAACCCTTTCTCCTGAATTTATCTTTGTATTTATATGAAAGCACTTAGTATGGATCCCCTGAAGTGGAATTTGCAGAAGAAAAGACTCCTGGAACTTTCGAATGTGCATAAGAACACTTTTTCCACATGCACAAGAAAGTCTCAGGGTTTTATTTTTTCTGCAAAGTTAATTTAGAGGCTCTGTACCTTAGACAGAAGCATAGTTTTTCCAGAATTGCCAGAATGGTTGGATATTTGCCACCGCAAGGTGGTTTGTAATTGTTCTCCTTTGTTTCTGCTTATTCATCAGGCTTTGCTACAAGAGCTTCACCTTCTAAAGAGCAAAGTTGAAGAACTGGAGGGGGAGAAATCGCAATATGAGAGGAAGCTCAAAGCCACTAAGGTAATGTATATTTAATCTGGATCCCTATTAGCCTTCAGTCTAGTAATTGGTGCTCTTATGTTTCTGATTTGTTCATTACAAACTTTAACTGCCCCATCAACATTCACTAACAGTCTCTCTTTCCATATTGGCTTAACCTCAAATGCAAAGTCTTTCAATGCAACTACTTGCTTAGATCCCATAACTCTTTTATACATACTAATTGGACTTATTCAATTGTTCATTGCACTCTCACAAACCCTTAAGCTCTCAGCATAATGAACGTCCCTCTTGCGTTCTCTTTTCCTCCAGCTTTCTATCACCTATTCCCTCCATGTCTGTTACCAGTCGCTCATGACCAAGCTTTCTACACTGAAGCTCACGGTCGAGCACACTCAGGTAGAACGACAGCATTGGGAGGAGCGCTGTCGGACAGCTCAGGTGCTTAACCCCGCTCCCCGTTCTTATCCCTTGTCATCCTCACTGAGGAGTATGGCGCAAAGGAGAGGGCAATTACGACCCTGTCCGAAAATGGCACCCTTAGTCCTTGCGTTTTCGTGAGTCCGCATGACATAATGTTCCGGATAACTCTCCACGTGCTTCAGGATCTATTGATGACACATGCGAAATACGCTTTTGAATCATAAAATGGGACACCTTGTGGTCTTGTGGAAAAAAAAAAAGAAAAAGAAAAACCACATGACCACAAGTTTGCATCAAGAGTGCCATTAAAGACAGGATTGCTTACATAATACTTCCACCTTTACTCAAGACTTGGAGGTCTATGTTTTCTAAGCTTCGTCATAGTTTCTTGAAAATGTCCACTCCTTTGGTTGTTATGCCTCTCTGAGCTCCCTCTCCTTGTGCCTCTTGAACCCTCGTTTTTTTGTCAAAGGCATCCACTACCTTGCATAGCTTAGCTACAACCCCAATCAAACAAACCTGCATCATCTAAACAAAGGATCACTCAAAACTTTCAGGGAGGTGTATTGGAGCTAAACCTTGCAGGAAGGTGTCAGTCCAAGAGCAAGATTAGACCCCATTTTATATAACTTGGTCAGTTGTTGACGAGCAACTGAATATTGTGCAACAATCTTACAGCTTAAAGATCCCAGATTTAATGCTGACCTGTTTAGATGGCTTTCAATTCCGTTTGAGCCAGTAATAGAGATTTACATGGTTCAATGGGAATCGTTTAAACCACATGTAGTGTAGTTAACTTCACATGTGGATAGGCTAATAGATGATTTAGCTCTGTTTGCACCGTTCACATTGATGAAATAAGCATGTGTATGTTTGGGAGAATTTGCATGTTGGATTGGGTATGCATTACTTCATCCTCTGGAAGATTGTTAGATTTGTCTGTCTTGGGAACAAGGGTTGAGTAGTTCAATATGGGGATATAAACCGATTCACACACTATATCTGTACGTACAGGACATTGTTTATTTACATTATATTATATTTTCTACAGTCTGTAATGTAATACTACAAAAGCATTTTTCCTAGTTTAGTCATGTGTGCTTGTTACAAGCCACTGTTTGACTAAACAATGGCAGATGGGGTAATGTTTGTTTGTAGTGCCATTGTTTCCACAGACATTACAGGACGGTCATGTGTATTGCTATGTGCTAACATTTCAGCATTTACAAGGTCAGGACACTGATGTAAGGAATCTGCTGCCAAACAATTTTAGATGGACTTGATGTTCCTATGGGTATGACTGACGTACTCTCTTCAAGCTGATGTAAAGCCAGAGTCAGAAATCTATCATACTGATATAGCTAGAAAGCTACAATGTGGAAATGGTTGTTGTGGTGTTAATTCATCAACTAAAAAATAATAATTTTGTGCCTTTCTTTAACCTTGTAGCTACTTGAATTGGTTTTCTGGAAAATCATGTCTGAGCATGATGGTGGTGGTACAGTATATGACTGTTAGCAATATGCTACATACTAAACAGGAAAAGCATACTTGTTTGTGGTAGTCCAATTTTTGTTTCTTGTTTTGTGACCAGTAAAGTGGGTGTTTTTAAGTATGGAAGTACCATTTGTCACCCCCAAAATGGGGAAGGTCTTTACCTGTTTTTAGCCCCATTGTGCCTGTCACTTTTGTGTTTACAATGTCAGATTCCCCTGTTTTCCCAAAAACCATTAATATGATAGTCCATTTTGAACATACACCATGATGTTGCGTGAAATGTGGATTTCGTTGTCTTCTTTCTTTTATGAAAATGTTAACTGGTTAAAGCTGAAGATATTTCAACGTGATCTGAAATGTGCTAATCTGCTTAATGTGTGTTTTTTAGACTGAAATTGCCAAACTCCAGCAGCTGCTTGCTACAAAGGATGCTGAAATCGAGTGTCTGCAGAATCAGCTCATGTCGCGAGGAACCATCAACAATGACATCACAGAGAGAGGTACCTCTAAGAAGATTAATCCTAACGGTTTCTGAAGTGAGGCCTTAGTACAATAATAAAAAATGTCTCTTTTCACCAATAAGGTACAAAAAAAGACCTGAAACCCTTAAAAAAATAAGTCATTTTAGTCATCTTCGCAAATGGTTAGCACAATTTCATTCCCTTGAGTTTGGCACAATTTAAAACCCTGATTAGTTTGCCTGTTGATAATTGTTGTTCTAGCAGAAATATTAAAGTTAGATAGACAAAATGTATATAATGCTAAATCTCTGTGTGTTTAAATGACTAACAGGGTTGCATTAAAAAATACTGTTTTTTTTCTTCTTATAACATGGGTAACAAGGATGTTTGATCTAACATGCTGGATAAATTTTATGCTAGATTTTAATTTATCTAACAGCTTTCAGAGATTTATGCCTCTGCTGCTTTTTAAAGTGTAATAATCTGACACTGATGTGTACTCTGTTTGTGGAAAGTACCGAAAACTAGCTGCATGGGAGTGGTGGTGTGTGTTGGAAACTGTTCATGTGAGTGCTGAAATTACTAACATATGGATCTTTTTGGTAATCACGATGGCCTCTGCTGTCCACCGCTCCCTGTTGTAGAGGAAGTGTATAAGAGAAAGCTGAGAGACAAACGTAAGCGCACATTTCAAAGTCTCAGATCCTCCCATGCTGTCCCCAGCTTGATTCAGCTGCCCCTTAGCATCTCTCTGTCAATCTGACTAATGTACACTGGCATGCTGTCAAGCCTGTCGCACCAATCCCCTCAGTGGCTACCTGTGTGTGTGTGTGTGTGTGTGTGTGGAGGGGGTGTTAAGTGGCTGATTCATGCTTGTCACACCCCGCAGCCACCATTGCTTTCCCATGGGTCTGTTAGCTAAAACTCATTAATACAAGACCAGGGCCAGTTCAAAGAAAGAAAAAGAAGAGATGAATCAACTCGCAGCTACTTCTATGTTGCCGAACCTCATTGAAGCACATTGTAGCAGTTAATCTCATAATTTGTGTATTATTAACAGCCCAATAGTGGGTGTTTTATTGCCTGTGAAGTGTTTCTCAGAGCCATAACAGTGTGCAAAAAGTCTTTAATTATATGTGTGACTCTTTTTAAATGTGATGTTAAATAAAGTACATCATAAAAAAAAAAAATCCTAAAGTAAAATATATGAAAAGATAAAATACAATTGCTTCATAATATAGTAAAATGAAGTATAAAAATATAAAATTAAACATATTAAATGTTATAGAATTAGAAAATGTTATTAATAAAAAAAAAATTTAATTAATAAAAAATAATAATAATGATACATAAAAAAGCACATTGTTGCCGTTATAAGTTATAGCTGACATTTGATTTTGTTTATAATTTAATTCTATATATTCTGTTGAATATTTTACATAATATTTAAATATAGTATTAAATTACATTTACCCACTGTTTTGTAAATTCACTGAAAATTATAATTAAATGTTATGTTAATTTACTAATATGAATATGTTAGTTTTTTTAATAATAATAATAATAAAATAGGAAAGTGTTGAAAAGTTTCCCTGCTGGAAATACTAGTCATACTAGTTCTAAGGAGGTCAAGCTGGATCATCAAACATGGTAGCTGGTTCACTTGACGGTTGTAATGTCGGTTACAGAGCATTCTGCTATGAGTGCTGGAGTAATTGACTGCTTGGCAGAAAGCATGTGTCAACCTGGACAAGCATGAACACACTTAAAGAGAATGTTGTTTTAAAGAGCGTTCCTTCTCACAACTACTGTATTTCTCCTGGCAGTCCTTCAGAAAGACATCACATCTTTCTGAGCCAACTTTTTGTTTAGCTTGCTGTGGTCTAATGCTACTTACACTTTAAAGTAGCTTCCTCAACACTGCCAAAATGATGTAAGGATGCATATTAAGCTTTGTTTGCTCATTCTCTTCCAGATCAAGAGCTGCAGAGGTTAAAAACCAGAATGGAGACTCTAATAGCTGCCAATAATCAAAAGGTAAACATCTGTGCACTTTGCATTTGTTAACAGGTCTAAAATCTGCAGGAGGCAGCATGCATGTTGCAACAGGTAGAGGGGGTTTGCCTATAGACTAAACGTCAACTCCATTTTGTTTCTGAAGGATCGACACATAGAGGAACTCAATCTTCTGTTGGGCCAGTACAGGAAATTAAAGGACGGGGTGGCCCTTTCTCAAGGTACCTTTGATGAAAACGTAACGTTTTAGTCCCTGTTGCTTGATGAGAGACACTGAATGTGATTTTCTCTCTCTTCAGTGGCAAACGATACATTGCTTTTTGGCAGCAGTGAAGAGGATCTTAGCGGCAATCGAAAAATAAAAGCCTTGGCGCATAAAGCATACTCTGACATTGTCAGATCAGAGCTACAGGTACCGTTCAAGGTTTTAAATAGGTCATATCACAGAAAAACAAGATGATATAGCTTTTTTGAGTTCCACTTACATTGCCTTTCTAGAACAACCAGACTATTAATGTGTTATTCAGAAATCATCACAATGTCAAGATTGTGTTTTCATATCCATTAAGTGGGTGGTAATAAAAACTTTTATATTAGGATCTCTTAACTAGTTGCTGATTAGCATGCATATTACTAGAATATTAGCCATTTATTTGTAGTAATTATGCACATATTAATGCCTTATTCTACGTCCCTAATCTTACACAATACCTAAACGTAACAACTACCTTTTTACAGTTGTTTTACTGTCACTTTTGATCGCTTTAGTGTATACTTGCTGACTAAAAGAACAACATTTTATCAAACACAAAACAGCTTGGTGTTCAGGATTTGAATTTGAAATTAAATAGACCATGCGGAAAACATTATGAAAAAATATAAGTGGAAATCAGGAGAAAACTTAAAATGCTAAAACACTAAGACTTTTATAATGGCCCACGTGTCTCCGTATTTCCATTTATCTTTGGTTTTTGAAGTTCTGTTTATTTTACTCTCCACAGATGTCTTCCCGAGGTCCGTCGCCACTCCTGGTCTCTCCTCCGTGTTTACAGAGGGAACTGGACTCCAGGTGAGCGAGAATTTGTGTTACTAACAGTACACTGATGACAGCAGAGTCTCAGTGGGCCGCTGCTCTTAAAGGCAATAGGGATGCTTCAACTCGCTGTCCCAATTGCTCACCCAGGCTAATGTGATTTTGTCAACTCTATCTCTTTTCCTTGCACTCCATCCCGTTCTATCCTTCTCTGGCCCAGCTGTCGCAGTATACAGCCCTCCGTGGAGACCTCGATGGTATCCATTGGCGACTTGGGCTTTTACAGCAGACAATGGCAAGTGGAGTGCGTGCGTTTGTGCTTGTCTAAAAGCCTTTCTAAACTAGCAGGGGCCTTGTTCTTGTGATGTTTCTGCCACGCACCACCACACATGCTGTTACTAACCGGTCTAGTTGTAGCTGGAGTATTTCCTGTGATATTTGAGTGTTTTCAGTATTTCTTGGGTGCATGTAAGATTCACTTTTTCCACAACAATCAATAACCAGATACATTTACTGTAGCATAAACAACAATTAGTTGCAACTTTGTTTTTTAACACGTATATGTGCTTCTAGCTTATATTTGTTAGTAACCTGAACCAACAAGATGCTCTTATTCTGCAATAACGTAAGCAAAGCTTGATTAATATAATTGTACATGGTTTTATTTTCAGGTCAATGCAACGGATGCTGTCCACCAGCTTGGAAGAACTCCAGAGTGGAAGCTTACAGATGGTATGAACACTTGAATCATTTTAGATTAATAAATCTGTATCTTCTGCTTCTTGTGCTCACCCAACTCCCATCATTAACAAAATGCTTTTAACTCAACGCAGATCTCTTTATTGCTTGATTAACATGAACGTTTTGTGATTTTGTGTGTTTCAACTAACAATGTGATTCATCTAACTGAGTGTATGTTTGTGTTCTGACTATTGTTTTTTCTTAAGCATGTAGTGGGCCAACCAGTAGAGGCTGTTTTAGAGGTACTATAAGCGAACATAAACCAATAAACTAAAGCAAACCCAACACAATAGCCTTTGCTGTATGCACATGCTTTAGTTAACATAATGTATGCACATCTTTTTGTTTGCCTGGCTTATTTTAAGACAAATGCTTATTAACGAGAGGACGCTTAGACCTTGCAGTATTGTTGGTTTAATAAAATGTGTATTTATTTGTTTAATGAAATTCTAAAGCTGTTGCATCTTATTGGTTAATATAATGTAATTTCAGCATAAATATTAAATCACTAAGATGAATCCATTTGTTCCACAGAACCGATATAATCCCGAAAATAACAAATACCAGACCCTTCCGGGCAAGTTTAGCCGTCCAGAGCAGAACGGCGTGAGACTGCAGCCGTCTTCCCCTCTGCAGCTGTCACCTGATGAAAGTGAAGACAGCGAATTCAATCTGAGTAAGCAGTTTTCTCACAGCAGCCTCAGTTGCTATGTGTTGAAATCATTTGTTACGAGGGCTGGGTATGAAAACGAATTTTAGTGAGCCTTTGAGGGAAACCATACGTTTAGTGTATACAATGTTTATTTCTTGCATTGATGTTGCATTTGTGTGTTTATATATGCATAATAAATTTTGGATGCGATCACGATTTATCATTTGACAATAAATATATAATTTAATATAATATAATATTAAAATTTTAATATTAATACAAAATTAAAACATGGACATTATTAATACTGTATAACTTTGGTTGGTGTGGTTGTGCTTGTTTGCTCTTCTATTTTCTGAGAACTTTTGTCCTCTAAGCTTTTTTACTATAAGAGCTTTTTAACCTTCTTATTCTGCTTTTTTAACACTTTGGTGTCTTTTGCTTGGGTGTCTGTGTATCTTCACTTTACTCCCCCTCTCTCTGACTAATCCATCTCTTGGGCTGTGTGACTGTCTCCGCGTGTGTTTGCCCTCTCTCGCTCGGTGCGAAGATCGCTGCCGAAGCGCCAGTGCTCCAGCTTTAGGTATTGTCCTCTCAATCTTAAGTTAGCATGCGACCACAGAGCACACGCTTGCTGTGTCATATCGGATTTAACCTAAGCTCTCCTATCCTGATTCTTTTAAAGCTGAAGCAGAGGATTTTTATTTTTCCTCCTCTTCTCTCCTCTCAGAGATTAGACTGTTTGAGCTTTCCTGCTTTACTTTGAGTTTAAACTTGATGTGATGCAAATATAATGTACTGTATATGGAAAAAAGGGATAATAAGAAATCCGTTCAGGTTTTATTATAGGCTACAGTTAATAAGTTTGATGCTAAAAACTAGAAATGTATACAAGCGCCTTCCTTAGTACGTAAAAAGTAATGTATACAAAATTCATGTATTTTGTAATGCGATTAGTTTAAATCTATGAACATATTTCTGACATTTAACACCAGTTTAGTATGCCAAAACAAAATTGCAGGGTATTTTATGAAGCACATAATGTGTAAATGTACAGTATCTGTAGTATACTGTACTTAACATAAATGAAATGCATTTTAAATACATTTTAGTATATTTCTCTTTTAGTTTGGTTGGTTTGCTTATTTTACTTAAACTACCTTCATCAGAATGGGGTTATACTGTATATTTGAAAGTTATCCATTTTTACATAGTTCAACTTGTCGTATTTTAAAAATAAGCTCCATGGAAGTGAAAATGCAGCATTGTGACATAAGACTTTGCTTTCTTTTCCTCTGCTCTCTTGCATGGCTAATATTTGCTGCAGGGCCGCAAAGAAAGCATTATCAGTTTGCGCTTGGTGGGTAAAGATAGAATAATGTGCATTCAATCCGATATTGAACTTATTCAGTTATGCATTTCCGTGTTTTTATAAGGGAATGACTTCCTATTCACAGGAAGGGTGGAGAAGACAGACGACTCGTCTGACCTTTCACCCATGTCGTCTGGAGTAGAATCAGGTCAGCAGTCTCCTGTTTCACCAGAGCACAAGAAGAACCAGAAAGGCATTCGAAAACTGTGGGGAAAGTGAGTATTTGAGGGGTTTTTATTGGTTAAAGACGGCTTTCAAAAAAATATGTTTTATGCTAATGTGTGAAATCCAAAATTTTCATTTCATCCTTCAGCATATGATTGCATCACTATGAGCTGTAATATTATTGGCTACTATCTTTTTTTCTTTTTTTTTTAATCATTATTTTTGGTCTGATTTACAGGATCAGGAGAACACAGTCCGGCAGTCTTCCTGCAGATGGTTCTGATTCAGACTTTAAGCGAGGGGGTTTCAGGGCCACGGCCGGCCCTCGACTCACCTGCCTGGGCACCGGTGCCTCTGCACGGTATCTCATCACCTACAATGAGCCATACTACTGTAAACACACGCTAGCACCTAACACCTCCTGTGTCTTAATATTCTACATTTGTGTTCTGCAGTGACACTAACGCCCCCTTCCCGAAATGGTCATGTGATCAAGTGTGTGCATGGATGGAGGAGTTCGGTCTGGGCCATTACGTGAACATGGCCAGACAGTGGGTCACTAGCGGTCAGACTCTGCTCTCTGCTTCATCGCAGGACTTCGAGAAGGTGAGAAAAACTTTGGCGCAAGTAACAAATTCAGACCTGTGGCTTGCATCTGATTTCCTCATTCAACACCTGGCAGTCCATGCGAAATAATTTGGCTATGCCTATCGCTTCAGGTTGTTGTGGTTTGGTTCAACCTGCCAGGGCGGTTTTAACCTCTGTTCCACATCAGTAATGCTGTGTGACTTACTAATTAGTTCTGCCATCAAACCCACTCAATTAAATGTTCAGATACGTTTTTTAATGAATCAGAACCGTTACAGCATTCACGTGAGGCTTTGTGTGTCTTTCATTGAACATTACTAAATATTTGTTTTCATTTCTTGATTACCAAATTACCAATATGCTCTTGCAACCATCTGGATTTAAATGAGTTTTCTTCTGCGTGTAGGAGCTGGGAATCAAACATCCGCTGCACAGGAAGAAGCTCCAGCTGGCTCTGCGCTCATTCAGCACCAAAATCACAGAGAAATCCTCTGAACTGGACCACATCTGGGTCACACGTATGTATCCATAAACCAAACTTACGAGACCAATGCAGACGTTGTGAATATCCTCTCATGGTTCTCTATATGCATTTTAGATCGTGCAAATAAGAAATTGCACTCTGTTTAAAGAAACCATGTTATGTCTACACAGGGTGGCTGGATGATATTGGTTTACCGCAGTATAAAGACCAGTTCAGTGAAGGACGTGTGGACGGAAGGATGCTGCAGTACCTGACAGTGGTAAACATCTTCATTAACTTCCTATTGTGCCTTACCAAGAGGACTGAAATTAACTAGTACATCGTATGTGATCAACATTGATATATTGATTTTAATTTCAGAATGATCTTCTGTTCCTGAAAGTCACCAGTCAGCTGCATCATCTCAGCATCAAGTGTGCTATCCACGTCCTACATGTCAACAAGTTCAACCCCAACTGCCTCAAAAGAAGACCTGGAGATGAGGTGTGCAGGAAATGAACACCAACAAAAATCGATGGATCTACTTCAACATTTCCAGAACTGATTATGCTCATGATTTCTATGCGAATTTGTGTTGTTTTGACAGAATAAGACGTCCCCTTCTGAGGTTGTTCAGTGGTCCAATCACCGTGTGATGGAGTGGCTCAGATCGGTTGACCTGGCAGAATACGCTCCCAACCTGAGAGGCAGCGGAGTGCATGGAGGACTTGTAGTGAGTAACTGCAAATAAACTCTCCTAAATGAATTCTTACGCAACCAGCCATCCAGAACACCTTGCATATGCATTGAAGCACATTTAAAAACTACTCAGGACACTGTGGCAACTCCAGATCTTCTTCTTTTTCCCCTAGATCTTGGAACCTCGTTTTAACTCGGACACGCTGGCGATGCTCCTGAACATCCCTCCTCAGAAGACTCTTTTGAGGAGGCATCTGGCCACTAACTTCAACACGCTGGTGGGCTCTCAGGCTCAGCAGGAGAAACAAGAGTACCTGGAATCACCAGGCTACACGCCGCTAACCACCACCGCTAAAGTCTGGGTGAGAAAGATGCTGACCACATCTTTAGAAACCCCTTCATCCGTGCAGCTGAGTGACACACTAACACATGCTGCCTGATTCCTGTTTAATCTCCGCTGATGCAGCACATGTGTTTTGACACTTCCATTTCGCTTAGTCCATCTCAAACAAAAATGCTGAGCAAGGGCACCTATAGTGCGTAACACACTTACTAAGCACAATGAAGCTTTAGATGAAAATCATCATCTTTTAAGCAGTTAAGCTAACCATCATTTTCCTGATAACAGAAGGAGTGTGTGTTTAGAAGACACTTCCTCTGCAGACACCTTTTCTCTATTACTTCCTCTAAAGATGACACACAGCATTAAAGGTTTTTTTTTTGTTGTTGTTTTTCTGTTGTTTTGCAACATTTTGAAGCTGATTCTGGATATTCATGGTCTGGCCTGTTGTTAATTTTTATTTAAATGGAGTGAATAGTTATTGAAACTGGTAGAATTTAATAATAATTAACTGAATTTGGTGGGAAGGGGGACATTATTATTATTATTGATCATTATTGTTTGAATATTAATTTAAATGGAATTTAATAATGAAGAAAATTTTAATTTGTTAGAAAAATTTTTATTATTATTGTTGTTTAATCAAAATGTTTATGATGGAATTTACTAATAATTAATTAAATTTGGTAAATGAAATACATTATTATTATTATTACTACTACTACTACAACTACTACTACTATTTATACAATAATTATTATTTAAATAATAATTTAAGATTTGGTTGGAAAATATTTATTTATTTTTATTGTAAAATTTGTATGGTTTTAAAAGGTAGTTTTTGATATCCAGGCCAATTTGTTTAATTCATTAAATGTCATAATAATGACATATAATGGATGAATGAATAATAATAATAATTAATTGAATTTGGTTGGGGAAAACTAATAAGAATAATAATAATAGCAATAGCAGTAGAGCATTTTAATATTTAATTGTATTTAATATTCATTTAAATGGAGGTTAATGGTAATAAAAAAGAGAAATATTTGGTGGGAGAACACTAAAAATTAAATTAAACTAAAAGTGAATTTATACATAATGTACAAAACGCATTTTTATTTTGGATATTAGATTTGCTAATGTGTTATTAAATTATATTAATTGTAAGTAAGCATTAGATGATGGCTATTGGGTAATGTGATTGTAAAGTGTGAATGCCCAGTTAAATATCTATAAATACATATGTCTTTATTTATGTCTGTATACAGTACGTTAGTCCCTATTATTCATGCTGTTGTGTTTTATTCTTTATTTGTGGTTCCTCAGCCACGTAAGATAGGTTTCTCCACCTTTGGCCACCGTAAGAAGCGCTCTGACGATTCCACAGACTACATCTGCCCTCTGGATGCTTCCCAAGCCCAGGCCCTGCTCAACGGGGCCAGCCGGCCCTACAGCGGCTTCCGGGGCCTGAGCCCCATCTTCGACAGAGACCCCGAGAGACGGGTGCAGGTGGGAGCTCTACAGATCTGACGCTCTACTAGCCGTCACCGCTGAGCTTACAGCCAATAACCTTCCACCCATATCCCACAAAACCACGACAACCTCCCAGCAACACCCTGGGTCTGTTCAGTGCCATTTAACAACATCCCAGCATCCCAGGACACAGCGGTATGGACACTGCAGGAAGACTTGGATGTAAATGACATCATCTCACAAAGGCAGCAGGGTTTAGCAGAATAGTGCCATTTATCCTGTGAAGGACAGTCGGACACATTTAACTTTGTCATGTTTTTGTGAATCCTCAAAAAATGTATTATGAGATTTATTTGACAAGTATTCAATTTTTTGTAATCTAACAATCTGTGCTGTTTTAAAAGACAGTGTGTACAATCTTGTGCAATATTTGCATATTTTAGGGATTAATTTAAAGGTATATTTATGGTGAATTTTTAAAAAGCATACAGACTACTAAATGTTCAGCAGCACGTTTTAAATAATCTGATGAGGTTATTTTCATACAAATAAAATGCACAGGAATATTTTTATAGGTAGACATCTTGCCTTCAGATGAAGATACTGTAACGGTATATTATCCAAAATATCGTGACATAATCAATAAACCTCCTCAATCACAATGATATTGTGGGTTTTTTAGCACATCATTGTTGATGAATATGTTTTCCCGGCTTTCAAAACTAATTAATTTTTTAACAACACTTATCGACATGCATGATTTGCAAACATTAAGCATTAACCTGCTGTCATCCATGCATCTGGCCACCACCAAACGCCCATTTACACAGTGTGGAGAAGTGCATGCTGGGAAAGGACTTTCATGCACTTGTGCAGGTACTTTCTAATACACATTTCATTTCTTCATAATATGTGCACTTCATTATCCCCCATTGCTTCTGCTTAATATTCCATCTATTAGTATTTATATTTGTACTTGCCTATGACCAAAACATGAATATGAACTATATACGAGACTATTTATGTTGATATATATTTAATGGATATCTTGGTTTTTCAGCTGTTGCACAGTAAAGGATCAGGGATGCAGATTGAGGCCTTATCCAGAGGAATTAACAACCTCACAGTAAGTGGATAACTTTTTTTTTAGTTTGTTAACCTAAATGATCAAATAAAATGATACAATTTCAAAATGAAAAAATAAAAACAATAGCATTAAGCAATGTGAATATTGTGTTTTTACTGTGTATATGTATTATATATAAAGACACACAAAGAGCATATATTTAGAAAATATTTACATGTATGCATTTGTATCCATCTAAATTGTATAATATAAAAATAGTTAATTTTATAAACATAGTTTTTCTTAAATGCATACATGCATGTGTGTTCATAAGTACATAATTAATATACACAGCACACACATCATGTAAACAAAAACTTTTATTTTGCATGCGATTCGTTTGACAACACAAATTTTTTATCCACATAAATTATATACTATATAAATATATTAAATGTATAAACATGTTTTATAAAAAATATGGTTAATATACAAATAAAAATTGGACCGTGTCCTGTGTTGTGACAGCAAAAATATATCACACTAATAACATGAGAACTTTATTTTCATTCTTAGAGTTACAAATAGCATGACAGACTACTAATAATTAATCATTTACATATATTGCTCTAACTCACACTAATTATATTTTAGTAGATTTAGTAAGAAGTAAGAAAAATTACATTTATATTTTGTATTTATACACCAGTATAACAATTATTTTAAAGTTTTGCTTTTAAAAACCTTAGAAATGTTAAAAAAAGGTCAAATAGCCAAATAAAAATCACATTCAAAAATTGCATTAGTCACATTGCCTGCAGTTTGCAAAATTATCAAAGTGAAAATTCTTGTTGGCGCTGATAGCCTTGCACGCTGCCATTATAGCGCTATTGTGTTACAAATGTCCCGAGTTCGAATCCCACCCTCTTCTCCCTCTCCTGCTTCCGTTATTATCACAATACAAGGCAAAACACCAAAAAAGTGAAAATTTAGTACATCATCCAGCCCAAGTGCCGCATACTGCAAAATGTTTGGGTTTAAGGTCCCAGTAGTATGGGGCACCTTGCGTTTTCAGCCCTAAACAATGTGTTTAGTCTGATCAGGGCCCTAACTCTGCTTCAGACTAATCCTGGCACCCTCACCTCCTCTCACTTACAGTACTTACTGAGCCGAGACGAGCTGCTGAGAGGAATGAGACGCAGCCAGACCGCTGTAGTGTGATCGACTCCACCGTACCTCAGCCTAACCCACCTCACCCTCAAAGCTTCAGGACCTGACACAAGAGTAACACAATCCTGCCTAATCCAGCTCAAGAACACAGCTCTACACTTTCTGTTATTGTATAACTAATGATTTTTGATGTGTTATAATGTACCGTTTGCAAATCAGATCTGAATTCGAGAGCGCAAACAAAAGAAATATTAGTAAATTATTATGTGGGCAGCACTTTCCAAAAGCCTTTCTGTCAATAGTTGAAATCATCTACCTCAACCGTTGTTTTTCTTAAAATATTGTGCACCAGTAGAACTGGATGTGAGTAAATCCTTCTGTTTGCCCAAAACGTTTTTTCTAAACCATGTCAAATATTTTAAAAGCAGTTTGTTGTTCGAGAAGATGTGGTTGTTTGCTTGCTTTACCTCTGTTCAATCCATTCCAAGAGTTAAAAAGGGTTTATTGTGGTGCTAGGTGTGACGGCTTGTCTAATGTGTCTCATGACCCAGCTGACAAACACAGTAACAAACTTTGGGAAGTCCTTATATGACGGCTAAGCTTTAAATGAGCACACTTATCTTAATAGGACTCCAGAGAAGAGAAGGATCCAGCCGTAGGTTCACTCTCACCCAATACAAAGGAAAGAATAATACTGGTGAGTTATTGTACATGTCCACTGACAGATATTTAAACATTTGTTAGTATATATAATATTTTTTTAAATAAAGGCTAATTTGTAATAATAGAAATAATAGGTGTACTTTATAATAGAATTTGTATTAATGGAAATAAAGTGTATGTGTACACTACCAGTCAAATTATTTTTCTGTTCTTTAAGTGGTCTCTTTTTTTTTTTTCCAGAATTCATTCTAATGTATTGATTTTCAGCTCAATTACTGTCTAATATTATTGGTGCTTAGTTATTAATGATGGTGGTTGTTGCTATTATTTTTATTATTATTATTATTATTATTATTATTATCATTACAACTATTGTTATTATTACCCATCTTAAAGTTTTATTAATATATTTTATATTTTAAGTTTATTTTATAAATAAGTTTAGTAAATATTCCTAAATACATGAATGTATATGTGTTTATATATAGCATATATATATACACACACACACATACACTGAACACACTTTATGTAAACATAAACTGTTATTATGAATGCAATTAAATCACAATTAATTGGTTTTGAAAGCCTTGAAAAAAGCCCTATTCAGTTTTAAAAATGCAAACATTAAAAGGTTACTTTTAATCATTTGCATTCTTGCTGAATAAAAGTATTAATAAAAATATATCTAATATTTTTTTTTATTTTATGGTTAAATTGAATAAATTTTGAATCTGACTTTGAGTTAAAGCAATACAGTACGTGAAGAAACGGTAAATGGAATGCCGTAATGTAAATATGTATTGATATTTCCAGTGTATAAAGGAAACCACTCTTTAAACTAGACCAGCTGGAATGAAGCAAACACATCTGCAGTATGAAGCCAAAACCAGCTTTTTCAGAACCTTTTGGGCTAAACCCAACAAAACCGCCTCGGCAGACCTCATCCACCTCTTTAGCGACTGCATCCAGGCGGCTTCATCCAGAACAAAGGAGTATCTGCTCTTCAGGGACCCGGAGAACAAATTCCACCCGAATCCTTCAACCCTCAGCGAGATCTTTTTGATGACCTACATCCAGCACAGCAGCCTGCTGAACCTCACCGACACGTTCAACTGCACAGCCATGACCCCAGAACAGAGGATCCTGCTGGGTGCCCGCTGGGTCTGGGCCGTGTTGGATCAGTCGAGCAAGAACCCCCAAATCCAGATCGCTGTCCAAGTGTTTCATCTGCCGGAAAGAACAGAGAAAAACAACGAGGAGCTGTCCTTAGATATCTACAGCGACATCATGCGCATGGCCGGGATGGATGTGGTGGAAAGAACTCAAGCTGAGAGGATGGTGGAGTTCTGCTCTTCCATCGGCAGAGACTGTTATGCACTTTTCCTCTTTTTCGGGCGGCAGAACGATGAGGGGAACATTTACGGGCTGCTGAGCAACAATCTGCAAGCAGCTGTGGGGAAGTGTGTGAGGATTGATCAGGTCTTTATCGATCACTTCTTTAAAGGCGCCAAAAGTTTTGTCACTCCACGTGAGATGTTGCAAGCAGTGGTTGGTAAGGAGGGTGAAGATCCTCTGACCATGCTTGTTAAGTTTACTTAACAGCTGAGCTGTTTTTACTAGATTCAATACCTTTTTTTGGGGTTTATTTTAATGAGCAGCTCATCACAGATCCTGGGTCTGTATGTTGGTTTTCACAAATGTCTGGTGTGTGCCTGTTTCCAGCTATACTTAACTCTTCCTAGATGCAATTAAAATGCAAAATAATGTGCAAAAATAAATTCATTCTCATTTCTTTCTACAGTATTCAATTTAGTATTCACTTAAAAGTACTGTTTGTATGTTTATCTACCATTTGTATTTATGAAGAGTTAATTTGCAAAAACATCATAATTATTTGCATGTTCTATTTAGATGTTGTAGATGTACTGTAGTTCAAAAATCGTCTTTTTTGTCTTTTTATAGGAAAAATAACTGTCATTACCTAATAATGTCTTGTTTTCAGAGAAATCTGTCAATGTAAATGTTATGACATATTTATATTTAAATGCACCCATTCCAAGATCATTTTCCTGATTAATGATCATTATGTCAATAATATGTCATCTTTTTCAGAGAAATCTATATCAATCTAAATCTAATCAACTTTTCTGAGGTTTCTAAGAAATGAAAAATTAATTTAATTCAAAATGTGGTTTCCTTTTGTTATTTTTTGCCATATAAATGTAAAGTATATTTGTTGGTGTGTTTGTTTATTAACTAAAAACCCTGAAAAACAACATTTCTTTTTACGGAGATAATTCACCACAAATAAAACCAAACGGGTTTAACAAAAGATCTATTTTTAAACCTACATCTGGCAACAATTGGACACGTTTAACAAGACGTAAACCACCTTTTACAAATTACCAAAGAACTTGTTTGTGCAATATCAGTGACAGGAGAGTTAGTATGCAAAAGTATTCTCGGTTTTGTAGCCCAGCTTGTCGAGGTTTGGCAGACACGCGTACTGGATCATGGGGGGTGGACCGCACATCACGATGAGCACATCACTGGCCGGAGGCGGGAGATGGTCTTTTATCATGCCAGCATCAACAAACCCTTTGCTGTATTTCCACCCTGTCACAAGAACATAGAAAATCTTCACAGTCATCTCTACTGCAGGGCAGTCAAATGATCATTATTAGTATTCATCCAGATAGATAGATATAGATATAGATATATATATATATATCACATGAACTGTACCTTCAGAGGGCTTGTCCAGTGTGTACCACAGATTGAGTTTATCAGGGTGATCTCTACGAACTTCATCCAGCTCTTTGCATAACAATATGTCCTTTTCAGTCTGTGGGAGTGAAACACACGTTCTTAGAGCACAACTGACAAATGTGTTCTGATGTTTATTAAGTGTGCATGATGTGCCTCTTGGCAAGGATGTCAAATATGTGTTAACACCAAGTATACAAGTGTTTAGAAAAGTTCATTAACCCATCATTCCTAAGAAAGTTTGTATATTTTTTATGCTCCACTATAAGAAACCATATAAAAGTTACATAAATTAATATTAATATATTACGTTTCTGTGTTTAGGCACAAATATAATTTTAAATCAATAAGTAATTAATTAAAACAGGGGGGAAACCGTAATTTACTAAAGTAAATGAATCTACTGTTATTTTAAAAAATTGTTTTCGGGAACGGATCTCGAGCGGAGAGGTAACAGGTGCTGCGTCCGAAATCGCTTACTTCCCTACTATATAGTACGCAAAAAACAGTATGCGAGGTGAGTAGTATGTCCGAATCATTGGATTCGAAATTCAGTAGGCGAGAAGTACCCGGATGACCTACTACTTCTGGCCGAATTCTGTAGTAAGCATACCATGGA
>JAUCNO010000585.1:1933566-1945419 GCA_032353835.1 Enteromius viviparus | reverse complement strand
AGATATTTTCATCTGAGACAGCTCAAACATGCAATTTAGTCTGGGACTATCTTAAGCCTTGTCTGTGAAACTGGGGGATAATTATATTAAATTAAGCTATTTTTATAAACTGATATAATCTACATTACTTTTTCCATTATTTTTAATGCATGAGTTAACATAATCCCCATGCTTGGATAGGTTTTGATGACTTAACTATTATATAAAGTGGTCATAATAGGTGTGTTTAAACATTTGACCGTATTTACAGAGAAACAGACACTTTTGGCATATTGTGCTAAATTCAACATTGAGTTGATAACCTGCATAATCTGTAATTACCTCTCACCTTCTTCGCACTACTGTCATTTAAACCAGAATAAAATCAACAGACAGCTGTAAAACTGACAGGGAGGGAGAAAAGAGAAGGTGGTGCTAATTGCTTTTCGCAAAGCAGTGAATTTGTGAAAGCGCAGTGAATTAAAAAATAGGGAGACATTACTCACTAAATCCATGCTGCAGTCTTTTTCCTGTACTGTATCCTTTGGTACGGTCAGGGTTCAGTGTGTGTGAGGTAGAATTTGTTCACTGTTCATTTTCTTGAAGTATTCCAACCTTTGCACCAAGGCCAGATGATAGTAGAAGAGTAGATAAATAGATAAAATAAAATGCAGCCAATTGGAGTAGGCCTCTCAGTGGCCCCAGCCAATAAGGACAGAATATTCTAATGAGCAGGCGGTGACAGAGCACTGCCTTTGGTTGTTCATGTATGTGTGTGAATGGTGTGGGATCACCCCACTGCATGACAACACATTCAGAGGGATGGGTCAAGGACCCCCTCGAGTACAGTAAGTTAGGCCGGCGAAGGCCATTAGAGTAGGAACAGAAATGCCTGACATTTTGGAAGTTTTAATGTTTTATTGAAGTTAGCGAAGGTGTAAAAAAACTTTTAAAGAATACAGAATTCTTTATTCTTATTCAGAATACTTTAGAAAGAAAGTTTTAACAAAAAAATCAGTATTTTTCTATGCTAGCACTCCATGTCTAAATGCTGTGAAATCCAGTGTATGAAGGTTGGTACTGAGGAATATACAGCACCACAAGGTTCTCCCTGACTCTTCACTCCCATCAGAACTACACCAGATGTGTTTGTTAGACAAACGAGAGGTCCAGCGGTCCAGTGAGTCTGGGTCAAACAATATTCCAGAGGGAAAAAAACAAATGTAAGCTATTATTCACAGAGATTTGCATTTCTGCCTTAACATTTAAAACGTTTTCTTCAAATGAACTGCTCCTCAAACAAATTAATTCTGCCATTATTTTCTCACCCTCATGCCATTCCAAAATTTCTTTGTTGAGCCAACAGTCTTCAAAATATCTTTTCTATTTGTGAACGTGGTTTAGTGGCAATAATGGTCATTAGCGAATTGGAAATGACCTAAAATTTTGTCTGTGTCTTATATATGGTCATTGATTTTAGAGCTTGTGCTTTTAACATCTTTTTTTCTTGTTATGTCAAAAAAAGACATAGGCTGCAACTGAAATCACATCTTTCTGTAAGTCGGTACTTCTTTTGAATGTGTAAGTACTACGTTCTGTATATCATGCATGTAATGCCACATCTGCCACACTGTCACTAATCTCACATGGACTATAACAATTGCTATTAGATTTTATTAAAAATGTCTTAATTTATTTTTTGAAGATCTTGACGACATGACGGTGAGCAATTAAATAAGAATGAACTATATACCTTTAAGTATGCATTTACAGAATCAATACCAAACTCACCCACTAGAGGTCAGCATGTCTTCAATTACATTTCCTCTTAGTAAACAGGGAGGGACGGTTTCCCGGATAGGGATTAGATTAAGACAGGACTAGACCTTTGCTAATTTAAGAATTTTTAGAAACGGGTCTTACAAAAATGCATTATCTGTTAGCATTTTAAGACCAAACAATGACAATGATGTATTTTAAGATATCTCAGTGCAAGCCTTTTCCAGTTTAGACAGCTCTTAACATTTATTTTAGTCTAGGACTAGTCTTAAACCCTGTTCGGGAAACTGAGTGTTTAGTGTAGTTTCCAGCTGCTCACCATGCATGACTCTCCACGGCTCAGTCCAGCACATAGCATGGTAGGTGTCAATCTAGTTCTGTGGAGTTGTTCACACACTGCTCGTTCCAGAACTGATATTTTTAGCAGAACAGGTCTGCACCGCCCAAGTCCTGCTAAAAAGAGTGCATAACATTCACCTAAAGCTCAAAATGAAGAGAAATTTAAATTATGCTTTGTTCAAGTGACATTCAAGTTCTGAAAGTTCAACACCAGGTCAGCTTTCAATTTATTCAACAAGCAGACATGAAATGTCATGTTTGCACACACACACACACACACACACAGATATCAGCCAGACTATTGTGTAACCATTCCAATGGTCAACTTGTGAAGGCAGACGGGTGACGTACATATTTGGCTGGTCCAGGCCAGAGCCCAGCAATGGAGGGAGGGTGGAAGTTCCTGTCCAGCAGAGGGTAGACAGACAGGCTGCGCACTTTCACTGAGATTTAACGGAGAGCTCAGCTTAAGCAAAGCCACATTGTAGCTGAGAGAGAATGGGCTGTAATAAGGGTGTACGAGTACTCTAATCACATCACGCATCTGTGGAAAAGGTATTTGTGTTAAAAGAAAAAAATCCAAATTCTGTAGTAAAACTATCCTTTAAGACACAAGATGAATAAATTTGATCTTATTCTTCCTGTTAATGTCCATCTCACCTGTTTCTTTGAGCCTCCTGCTGTCACTGATAAAAATCTCAAATGTTGTTCTTCCCTACAAAGAAAAATCAATCATTAAAAAAGGCATTATACAGTTTGAATGTCTTATTCCAATGATAATGTTTTGCATGTTTCTTGAATGTTTGTTGCTCACAGATTATAGACACAGTGTGCATCAGTAAGGATCCATTGTGATTGGATGATCACCCCGCTGCACTCATAACCTGCGCCCAAACTAATGCTCACGTGCCACGACAGTTTCCCATCATCCTCTCTTATCCTTAGGGCATCCAGTCCAGAGGTAGCAAAGATGTCTGGCATTCCATACGGAGCTGAGAATTCAGTGGAACGTGTGCATGAATGCTTGCGGTAAACCCAAATACACATTCACAGTCTGTTCAGAGATAAATACATACTCATTTGTGACTCAATATGTGAGTGTGTTCTCTTATTTCACACATTTTTTGACTCCAGCTGGATTCCACGCATTCTAAAGGCCCTCTGAGACAAGGAGTCTTTTTTAGAGCTCAACAAAAAAAGTCAATGTGTCTGTGGACAGCAGAAAGGACAAAAGCAATCGTGTGTGAAGCACGAACCAGCCTGCAAATGGGGTGAGATAACTCTGCTGTCATCATCTTGATCTTCAAACGCTGTTTCTCTGAGATCTGTGATGACAAAATCATTTTTGTCATCATTTCATGCATCGGAAGTCTTTTGTTACAAATTCAGTGGTGGCAAGACTTATATGATGGGAGCAGTATCCATTGTGTCTTTGTTGCAGAATGGGTTTTTATGTAGAAATATATTTTTGTGGTGTCCAACTGTAAGGTACATTTAAAAATGTATATGAATTTATAATCTTTTGGGAAAAAAATTTGCGCACATATACACATAATATATACAATTATACCATAATATCAAATAATCTTTATTTTAGTTAAGTTTTATAAAGTAAAATGTATGCATAAATGTGCATAGACTGCTGTGTGTTTTTAACTTTTAAACTTTACTGTTGACCTTTCAGAGGAAGTCTAAATATTTTAGGCTGGCTTGCGTGTTTATACTGTGGCATACTATTTAGACATGGGTTACATGTGGGTCAGGTTTGTTGGGTGAACTCATGTTGACTCTTACCTTTTTCGCTGATAAAAGAATAGGAGGCGTTGAAACCATGGGCGGAGATGGTGTTGTCTGTGCTAAACCGTAGAAGCATTATGCGACTGTAGCTGAGAACAGCTGGAGGGACGCTCGTGCCACATACAACCACTTAAAACACAAAAATTGAATTAGCAGTGCACTTTAAGACTACATTTCCCATAATGGTGCAGTGCAAAATCTTTAAAGGGATAGAAAAATACCTGATGAATTACTCACCCTCAAGCATACATCATACTTCATCTTCTGGAACGCTATATACAATAGTTAGCGAAAGCTACCACCATTCACTGCCATTATAAAGCTGGTAATTTTTAATACAACTCTGATTTTATTCATCTAAAACATTGAAGTCGGTTACATCTAGGGTGGTTTAAGGCTGGGTAAATCATATTTTTGGGAGAACTATCCCTTTAAGTGCTGTTCTATTTATCAAAGAATACTAAAAAATGTATCATGGTTTCCATAAAAATATTAAGCAGCACTTCCAAATTGATAACAATAAGACATTTCTGATTACCGTTTATCCAAATCGAAAACATTTAAAAATATTTTATAATATTACATTTCAAAAATTATGTTTTATACTTTACCTATTTCATCCTTGCCATCAATATCTCCAAACACTGTGAGTGAATCATATTTGCAGTTCTCTGACTCCTCAAGGTCAAAGTCGTCAAAGTCAAGCTTTAAAGCAAATAGTAAGGTTATTGTATTAGAATGAGCATTTTAGCACATAGCTAACAGAGTTATATAATTTTGGACATAGCATAGCTAAGTTCTACCATTTAGTCAGAAAGAAAGCTTGTTAATGTGAAACAGTTTACATTGTACCTTGTAAACAGCAGGAAACAACCAGCGTTACATGACTGCAGTGACGTCATGGCGTCGCTCTTTGGAGTCTAATTGAGTATCACATTCTCTCTTGCAGTGAAACTGATCAGAGCTTCCAATCTCACTGCATGCATGCATTCATGACCGGACAGACGGGTCACGACTGGACAGTGGAGACACCAGGCAATGACTGGGCCAACACGAGAGCTTAAGAGTTGTTTTTACCTTGACTATGTGGCCTTCTGGGGCATAGATGACCCAGAGGCAAAGAATGTTGTTGCTGTAGGCTTGCGGGTAGGCGGGGCTCCGCACAGCCCCCTTCGGCTTTAACAGCACCACTGTTCCACACTCAGCCCCTGCACAAACACAAAAGGAGAAACTGGTGGAATGGAGCCCGGCCGATGACGTTGCAGCACAGTGTCACATTTCTGTCTGGCAAGGGTCATACTGAGGGGAGCAGGGTGGTGATTTGAACCTAGCTCTTACCTTCGCTGAACTACCACTGGTAGTTGGCCCCCTGGCATACATATAACTATGGAAACAGTCCCATTGAGATAAGCTCTCCGCTCTCTGAGGAGCCTATTGGCAGTAGTGTGAAAACAGAATTCTACTGGGGAAAAGTTAGTTTGCCTCTCAACCTGACTGGGGAAATGAACTCATCTTGCAGACCAAGTGATGAAACAAACAGATCAGTTGGGCACAACCTGTGCTGCCAAGGAGAGCACATTTAGGTTGGATTGTTTTTTAATAACCGGACTGTATGGACACAAAGACATGTAAATAAGTCAATGCTCGAAAAACAACATTATCAGACCTGTGCAAACATGCTAATCAAGTACACAGTTATCAAGAATGTTGCATTGTCATGGTACTGTGACCAAACATGCTTGAATCTTAAGATTTCCGCAAGCATTATTGTGTGACTTTCAAGGGACGTTGTACTTTTCAGAGTTGGGTGAACAGCAACAAGAGAAACCAGTTGGACAGATTTAACTCACCAAAACTGTAGTCCTTGTCAACACTATTGAATTGGATGGCAAATCCTGCACCTGTGCTGCTTACATCAGACACAAACTGCACTGTGATACTGTTGGAACCACCAATAAGAATGGGAGGTGGAGGTTGACCACCACAGAATCGTCCTGTTGAAAAAGGTCACAAGCAAATATAGAACCTCACTACCACTTGCAGAAAGTCGAACAAGAACAAATTCAATAGTTTCTCCCACCTATTCGCCTGTTTTCATCCACATACACAGTCAGATGATCGCTGTGGCACTGTGTGTCATTCTCCAGATCAAATTCTAGGAACTTCAGTAGAATATGTTCTCCAGCGGCAACTGGAATGGACCACAGACACATCCTACGGAAAGAACTGTTGAAAGTTTCTGATGCTGCCTTTGGCCTGCAAATATCTAAGATGCTTCAGATGTGACTCACTCATTGTTGTTGTAGCTTTGATCGGGGTAAGCTGGATTTCTGATGATGCCTTCACTTCCAGGTACAACTCCATCAGGTACACTGCAGAGGGACCTGTCTGAACTTATGTTGAGTTCTGTAGGCAAATAGTTATTATTATTTAAATTGATTTGCAGTATTTACAGAAACTAGGTTAAGTGCAAGTCAGTTAGTAAACCTGATTATTAACCACTACTAGTCAGGGGCATGGCTACAGTATTTGGGACAGCAAATCCACTAGGGCCCCCCTCACTAGGGTACCCCTTGGTAGAAATTGCAGTCTGGGGAAGGTGGGGTTGTTCCCCCTTGGTAGAGAATGTGGTACACATACCTGGGGTCCCCCCTCTGTACTAAGTACCCACCTTTTCTAAGATTAGACTTGATCCATGACAAGAACATTAAGACATCAGTGAATACTCCAGGTGAGCCTCTTCTGGATGAGGGTTTGATCTTGTTGTTATTCCAGCTTCGACCACAACCCTTACCCCATGATGTGATTCCCACAGCTGCCCAGTGTCCATCTGCTCTGGGGCAGAGGAGGGGACCCCCAGAATCCCCCTGGAACACATGAGGAGAGAGTGTAACTCAAAACCGTCTTTGAAACATCTTTGCCAACCAGTCCCATAGGTGTTAGTAATGTTCAGGATGTTTGGGAACATCTTTAGTGTCAATTTACTTGGCAGGCATCTCTCCCTCCTCTCTCTGGGCCAGCACACAGGACTGTGAAGGTCTTCTGCCCAGGTCTAAGGGTTTGTAGGACATGTTTGCACTTGCTTTGCTCTAACAGGTCCAGTTGCACCTCCTGAAGAACCGGAGAAAGCGGCCCTTCTAAAGAAAAGACAGACCTCTTCAACATAATCCTAGTAATAGGATTACTAGTAATACGATATTTCAGATCTTTCACTCTAGTATTAATTGTAATTTCAGTGTTGTTCAAATGACTACTCACTCTCAGTAATACGACCCCATCCACCAACAACACACAAGGTCTTGGGTGGAAAACTCTCACCAGGGTAAGGCAGGCAAACAGGCTTAATAAAATCACCTAGAAAACACACATTATAATTATTTTAAATAACTATATGTGAATACATACGTTGTGGTATCTCACAGAACGACTTGCCAAAGAGAATGCGTCCCTTGATCTCAAGCAAAGCGATGTCGTAGCTCATGGGAGAGGAGCGCTGATATTTTTCGTGGAACTTTACAGTCTTTACCTGGAAGCTCTGCTCCCCTCTGTCAGCTTTTCTTTGGTTGAGATCACCTGCTACAGCCTCAATTTTGTGCAAGATATCCCTAGGGCAGGCAGTTATATTTAAGAGGAAGTCACTGAAGCGTTCGCGGTCAAAAGTTATGATTAGTCATGTATAAATATAGTGGACCTACGTGGATACACTTGCAAAGCAATGAGCAGCGGTCAAAAGCCAGTGGTCTGTCAAGATTGCTGCAGCACAGAAATGCGATCCTCTGATCCTAAGAGATACCTGTAGATGATAGTAGAATCAATTTTTTTCAATGCCTTTTGGAATGTAAAAACTGGGATGGCATTAGTTTATCATGCATTTGTAAGGTTGAACAGTTACGTGCCAACCACGGATGGGAACCTCGTCTGGCCTCTGAACCTCCAATAACCCTCAAAGAACGGTCAAGGATACCTCTTGCCTTAGCAGATCCACATTTTGCAACTGGATACAGGACTAAATTTTGTCATAAACTTGTGATCTTGTTCCTGTACAAATGAATTAAATGTTTTCTTACCACTAGCATGAACAGCAAAGGTCATTCCAAGACAACCCAACAAGATGAGAAAACCAGCAATGGTCCTGGATAATTCAGACATTCTGTGTCCTCTGCCTTTAAAGACTAAGATTGGGGTATTTATAGAAAATATGGAGGGGTGGTCTTTTTGACTAATCGGGTGCTGTGGTTACTCATTAACTTCACACAGGAAGCAGACGTGTTGAACAGAAGATTGCATGGTAAGCATCTACTGTAACTTGTGATTCAGCTGAAGGAGAAAAGCTCCTCCATTGACAATAATGTTTCCCTCAAGGACCAGAATGACCTTTTAATTAAAGGTTTATTGGAAGCTATTGGATTTTAGCACTCCCAGACATGACACTTAAACTTGTGCACTCACAAACAATATGTTATGTAACAAATATACAATTAATAATTAAACAGAATGATATTAGGCAGTTTATGAATTCATATAAGTGGGAGTTTTAGTAGATACTTCATAATTCAAATCTTTAAGAGGGTATACTCATCAGTTCTTAACATTTCTGAAACTAAATGGACATTATTTGTTGTATGCTGTTTTGTCTATATGTTATGTGTGTATTTTGAAGATCCCCTTTAAACCTGCCTAGAGTACTAGTTAAACTAAATTCTATTATCTTTGACTTCACATGTACTAGATGCATTTAAAAAAACAACCATGCCAATTCACTCTGCCTTGCCTGTGTGAAACAATTTACACAAACCAGAGGTCTAGTAAACAGTAGGGAAGCTCTTCTTGATACAAAAGACAATTGTAGCTATGATGGTATAAAGCTCACCACTGGCGACACCAAACCAAACAAGGATGGGTATCCTGTCATAAAATTGTCAACACATTTGTGCTTTTGTCTGCAGAGAACAAAGGCTGAAGGCTGACGTAATTCTCCACGCAAAAGGAATCTTAGACAAATTGACTTGTCAAGTTTAGGCCACAAATCAGCACAAACAGAAGCTGAGAGAGAAAAAGATATATAAATGCATATGCTATTTGAACCCAACTGTCGATTGTTTCATGCAAATTTATTCCAGCATAACAGTTCTAGTAAAATATAATGCTCTTCTGTTCTGTTATATCCAACAGGAGTCCTTTGAGCCCTGTTGCCTGGAAACCATGGTAAACCACAGTACAGCAGTTAAGAGAAGCCAGAAAAACCTGAAATTCTTTGTTTTGTGCAGATTCCCAGAATAGATGTGCTTTTAACAACCTCTGTACCAGTATTTAACAGTAACATGGTTTTCTCACTGCTTTATGTAAAAAAAAAGAGCATCTAAAAGCTTAAAATGAAATATATAAGATACATTTCAGTGAAAGCCAGTAATAGAGTTACACTGGAAGCTGATTCATGTTGTGTTAAGTGACTTGAAAATGGTTCAAACTGACAAGAAGATGGCAGGCTTTGTAATGAATAAACCAGGATTTATTCTCATATTTAGGAAAGTGCAATGCTGTTAGCAAATATTGAGAACCATACTTTCACTTGCTGTCTACAAATAAACGCCCCCTTTTCGTTCTGGTAATCAGCATAGGTTACAAACTTTTAGCCATACGTTTTTTTTAAATCAGTTCTTTCTATAGGACTGCCATATACATTGGTGCTTCATATTATTAGATTTTACATTGAGATTTTGAGAAGCACTGTGGTCCCTTGGGGGATTATGGGGGGAAATCCTACTCTGAAGAAGCATCTAAAACCTCTTTCCAGAACCCGTTAAACTCTCACTATCGAATATACACGGAATATTTCAGATGCGATAACAATAATTTTCTTTTTTTTTACACTACACAAGATTATATCACGAAGGAACGTCATTCCTCGCGCGTGGTGGGTTGTGACGTCGGTCCTCTACTGAAACGCATCATTTGGCAACCCATCACAGTTCCTCTCCAGCGAAGCTAAGCTACAACCGTACTGCGTCCCCCATCATTGCTGGACAGAGCACCTCAGGATCGCCTCGCAAAAAACAGCGCGGGAAATATATTAAACATCTCAGGTAAACGTTCGAGTGCTTCAGCAAAGTCGTTGTTGTCTCGTTTCTCCTGAGCTCAAAATCGAGTTTTTAGAGAGTGAATGCTAGCTGTTAGCACACTTTCGCATGCGGGGTTTTCAGCGCTGGTGTAGGAAATCCTCCCTGAAAGACGCACAGCTGGAAAGTATTGCTAAGCTGCTTTTACCAGTTCTTACAGTATTTCAATGCACAGTTTTATCGAGAAATATCTCTTTTTTCCATTTCGGTGACCATATAGACAATTTATTTCGTTTGAAATATAAAATAATATAAATAGAGACGTCTTCTGGAACTTTTAATGGCAGTCTGTGTGCTTTCTTGTTATCGTACATTTATGAAGTAGCCTATGTATTATTACACTTCGTTGCTTTGTTAATTGTGTATTTATGTGATCATTAACATTTTCACTATATGTTTTACTAGTATTATAAGTTAAGTAATAAACCTTAGAATTTGTGCAACCAGAGGTTCAATTGTTGCACTTTCGTTAAGAGTTCAGGGCGCGTGAGCTTATGAAATGTGAAGGATGTGTCATTTTCGACGATTGTGATTCATCTCGGTGACTCGAATCTTGTGACTCGAAAAGATTTGTTCGGCTGATTCGCGCACGCGCACTTTCCTGTCTGTCTGCCTGTAGGTGGCGACATGTGCGTAAAACATAATCCAAATAAATTGCATTTACATGCCTACAAAACTAATTGTCTACAAAAAGAATGTCTAAGCATCGTTTTTCTGCATTTAGTCAACTCTACACATAAGTCAACAGTCCGTATACAAAATTGACTCCGTCAACAGGTTCCTTTTTTCACAAATTACATTTGTCAGTTTAATCAGTTTTACTTTGCTCAAAGTTCATAGGTGGTTTGAGTGGTTCGGACTCAAAACTCTGATTGACCGGTAAAGGTACATCGTTAAAAATAAGTCCAGCCAATGCTAATTCATGTAGTCAAGGCCTCCTGTACTCATTGCTGCACGATTCTGGATAAAATGAGAATCACAATTTTTTTTTTGCTTCGAATAAAGATCACTATTCTGGGGAACTCTTTATTTGAAAAGATTTACCCCTGAACGTTAGGTTATCAAACAGCAGTAAAATAATACATAATAATATTTGCTTTACATTTAAAGAAATGTAATGAAAAATAATGTAAAAGGAAAAAAAATCACCATTTAAACATTAAGAAATTAAACAATTATATATAAATATAATTTATTTAATAGATGTGCATATTGTATGGTTTGTTTAGTAATCGATGTGAATTGATGTAAGACAAATTATAACACAGCTAGTGCAATTAGAATAGTAAGTACTTTCTCTTTTTTCAGAGGCCTATTTGAACCCCCAAACTGATTTATTAATTTTACAGAATGATGCACAAAAGATTAAGGTAATATAGCCTATTTAATCTAGTCTACTGTAGGACAAGCTGTGCGCGACAAACGCTGCTAGTATAGAAGAACAGTCGGCTCCTGCTGCTCCTGCTCTGCATACTTGTGCTTCCGTCCATGAGATGAACAGAATGTGGAAAGTGAAATATACCCCGGCTGACGCGTGCGGTGTGAAACGGTCGGAACAAACACACCTGCCCGCGCAAACCACATGTGATGTGCTTTGAGTGATTGCGTGTTATATCAAGATCAGACGAGTTATGCTCGTCTCCTGTCCTTGAAAATATAATTGGCTGAATGGTATAAATGCTGGATTAAGATCGTGTGGGTGGTCAAATCGATCATGATCTTTTAACGATTAATTGTGCAGCTCTAACTAGGGTTATTGATATTTTTAGGACCCATTTAAAATAAAATATATTAAATTTAAACATTTTTATTTAAAACTTAACCTAATAATCCCCTCAATTAA
>JAUCNO010000585.1:1914557-1929474 GCA_032353835.1 Enteromius viviparus | reverse complement strand
TCGGGCCCCCCCCCCCTTGCTTTATTTGGGAAAACTAACCAGTGGAAGCCAGTTTTTGCCTCCAAGTAAAAGGAAATGTATGAATGTATGACTTTTGTATTTATGACTTTGTCTTAAGTGTGAATTAATATCTTGCAATTTAAACTTAATTTGATTACAAATATTGTGAATTTTTAATACTTTAAGCTTTATATTACTTTGAGGCAGAAATGGGCTTCACTTATTAATATTTATGTAATAAAACATTGCATAGAATTAAAGTTTTGTTTCTAGCACTAAACATTGAACTACATTTAAACTACAGTCATAGTCTCAGTTACCATCTGCTGTTATTAAACCGTTTACCCTTTTGAGAATTAATCGAGAAAAAGTCACAAACTACACTTTCAGTCCCCATCAATGCTCATCTGAAGCTTATAACGCTCACGTGTCTCTCCTTTTCTCCCACTCGCTCCCTGTGTTGTTTCCGTGGCGACCAGGATGATGAAGACAATCACACGGTTGCACAAGGCCATGATGGTGCTGGAGTACTTCACGAGCCACTCGTGGGTGTGGAACACGGACAACGTCACCATGCTCATGAACCAGATGGGATCTGAGGACAAGAAGGTGTGTGTGTGTTTATGTATTAATACACTCACAGTCTGCCTTTGGCACACTTAAATAAGTCGCATCTGTGATTCTGAATCATGTCACTCAAAGCGTGTTGGCAATGAACAATTCATTCAAGAGGCTGATAGCTCTTTATCAATGCTTGGATTCAGTGCATGATGTTTTCTCGCTCAGGCATTTAACTTTGACGTCAGGCAGTTGCACTGGGCAGAATACATGGAGAATTACTGCATGGGCACTAAGAAGTATGTTCTCAATGAAGAGTTGTCAGGACTCCCAGCAGCACGCAAACATTTGAACAAGTAAGTATTGAAGCTTTCTAGGTTACCTTCAGGATAACTGTTAAAACAGACGGACATTCACTCTGATATGGTAGTTGTTGCACTGTCATAGTCAAATGCTTAAATATTTTTCATTCATTGTTATCAAGTTGTATAATAAATTTCTGATTCTGCTTAGTTTATATTAAAAAAGGGAAAAATTAAAGACTGACATTTTAATATATTTGTAAATAATTAATTTATAGAGACAATCTACCATAGCTTAGAAAAAAATATACTGGCTTATCAGTATTGGCCAAAAGTTTAATAGTTTTAATATTAATATATTATTCAACACGGCACAATGTAAAATTATTAATATATTAATTGATATTTAATGCGTGTTGACGATTTTAAATATATATGAAATATATTGAAATATATTACTGTTCAAACGTTGAATAATTTTAGTGTTTTTTTTATTATTTTTATTTATTTTTTATTAAAGTCTCATAACAAATCTGCATTCATTAAATATATTTGAAATGCTAATATTTTCGTATAATATTAAGATTTAGGACAGTTATCTATTTGAAAATATTTAAAAAATTGTATTTATTCCTGTAATGCAAAGCTCAATTTTCAGCTTCAGTGTCACATAATCTCTCAGAAATCATTTATTATTAGTACTCCATTATTAATTTACTTCTTATCAATGTTAAAAACTAATCAAATGCTAAAAGGATTATTTAAATTCAGAAAAACATATTTTATTTATTTATTTTTATTTTCATTTTTTATTTGTTCTTTTATAACATACATGTATTTACTGTCTATCTATTTAATGCATCCTTAATGAATAGAATTTAATCATTTATTTTTTTTATCGTACTGCAAAACCTTTAAACAGTAGTGTTATCGTGCAACAAAAACATATGCGAATGATATCTGAGGCATCACATGAAACCTTTTCTCAGTTTGTTGATTTTTCTGCTTTCTTCTCCTGTAGGCTGCGGAACATCCGCTACACTTTCAACACCATCTTGGTAGTCTTAATCTGGCGTATTTTCATCGCCCGTTCGCAGATGGCCAGAAACATCTGGTACTTCGTCGTCAGCTTGTGCTTCAAGTTCCTCTCCTATTTCAGAGCCTCCAGCACCATGAGATACTGAAACCAGTTCACCTGTCCTTTCCCACCCTTCTCTCCCGACAGCTATGCACACGCTTCTGCTTTGCGATACTCCAGACTCTGAGGGTCAAGAGTACGGGCGTAGTACCTGCTATCCTCCTTTCCTGCGCAAATGCTCCCTCAACATCACAGGGTGCAAGTGCACTCAACTGCTACGTAGAAAGCATGAATTTTCAGGGCTCAAAGCTCTGTGAAGTTCGTGCCGAGCGCGTTTCAGCATTTACTGTACCTGTTCCACCTGAACGCAAACAGGTCGTGGGCGACTTTTATTATGGTTTACATACCTGCTCAGACTTGTTGCCATTGGCCCCTTTCCAACTGTAATCAACAAAGCACAAGGAGAAAAAAAGAGATAGCTTTGTCTCAGCTCTGTGCCTACAATTCAAAATTGACCTTCATCTCGTGCCCGATGTCTTTGTTCGATTCATGTCTTTTGCCTTAATACTTTCCGATACCTCTCACCATGGTTGAGATGAAAGTGATTTACGTGTCACCAAATAATAAGCATCTTGAGTGTCTGATTCCAGGCCTTATGTTTGTCTTCACAATCTGTTTTTCAGTCAATACCAAAATGTCATCTTAAAATAAATGTTTTTATGTTCTACTTGATGTCTTTGTGAAAGCAGTCAACCGCAATTTCTCTGCTATTAATAAACGTGTTCGTTTTCTTCGGAAATGCTAGAAAAAGCAAGCCTCAGATTGTTCACACGTTTAAAGCTATTGCCTTTTATGATTTATGAGGATTATTGATGAACATGAGCGACGGGTTTGCGTCGACGGTTCGTAAAAAAGCGTCTTACGTTTTAAAAAAACGTTTTACGAACAGTTAACAAATTCGTTCCGCTCGTGTTTCATAAATAAAGCGCGGTATAACTTGCCATAACTTATTAGTTCAGGTAATGAGCTTTTGTACATAAAACATGTTACCTTTTTCTAAAGCACTCTAAGAAAACCGAATCGGCTTTCAAAAATGACGTAAGACGTTCGATGATTTAGAGTCTTTACGTTCTTTAGCGCTTCGATCGAGTCCGTATCAAAAGAGGGTGAATGTGCATTTTAGTGTTCTTCTTTCTTTTGTTTTTTCTCTCCCAAATTATTTTGTGAACGGTTTGAATGTTGAAGTCGTGTAAATGAGCGAATGGATGTATGTTTTCTAGGTCGTTCTATTTCCACTGTAATTTAACATTGTCTGCTACCAAGTATTTTTCATGTTTAAAATAAATGGGAAGTGATTGACAAGTGAAATGAAGAGATGTAAATGCACCGTATAGGCTACTTTCATGGTCGCACCTGCTTCGGATCACGATGTCAAGTTATGTTTGTCATACAAGCCGAACTCTTTGCACAGCTTAATATCATAACGTTACCAGGAAACGCTAGTTGATGGATATTGTTACTAACTGTGTGGATTATAGATTAACTATTCTGTCTTTTCTATTAACGACGAGCTGATTTAAAAAGAAATTATAATAAATCATTGCCTTCATTTTAGAGTGGAATAGTAATTTTGAAAACAAGTTTTGTGTATGCAGGGCCTAATTTACCCCCAAATAAAAAAGAATAGCATTTCCCCTCTATATTAGTCAAATTATCTTTGTAGCTTTCTATGTGATTGGTATTGGGCTTCATTGGGTTTCTTTTGTGTGAGTGTGTGTGTGTGTGTGTGTGTTTCAGGTCACCTCATGTTTCATTTCCCGCAGTATTTTATAATATTAACATTTTCTTCCTTATGATCAAGCTGAAGTCAGACCTTGACTGGACAAATGTCTTTGTTCCCGTTTCTTTGTTTTGTCTGACTATATACATTTTCGTAAAATATCCTGTAATTATTAGGAAATAAGTGAACTGTACCCCACAATGTTCTGCTGTCTGTTTTCTGGGAAAATTGTAATTGCCACATTAAAATGTCAGTGGAGGTTTAAAATCAATGGGTGCCTTTCGTTTGTGAACCAAAAGAAATAAAGTATAAATTGTGAACTTGTTTTTAGTTTAGCGAGTCATAATTTTCTGGTTGTTTTATACTTGAGTGCAATGAAATGTTGCTATGAGCAACACAAAATCTGTCAGGTTTTTTTTAATAATAAAGCTTATATAATAGTTGCACTGTAAAACATTTACCTTCACAGATTCACATTTGTGTGGGGGAGAAAAGCTTGCCTCATCTATATCTACAACTCAGCACTGCCATCTGCTGTTCACATTTCAACAAGCGATTTTTCTTTCTTTTTACTTTATTAGCGATTTACTTTTAAACATTTTCTTTTCAAAACAAACTGACAAAAATGTCCGCATTTATTTGGAAGGAATATAATGCCTTGCTATGTCCACATATTCAGAATATTGTCATTGTTTATCAATTGCCATTCAACAAATTACACACAAACAAGTTTTAAATTAAAGCTCTCCCCATAAATTAGGTCGAGAAAGAAGGCACGTTAATGTGAATTAACAAAAGACAAAATTACAGATTCTGATAAGGCTGAAAATTCAGCTTCGCTAGGAACGATCAGTCTGCATCTCCTTCACCGGAAGCATTCCTGTCATCTGCACACACTGATTTATTCCTGTAACATGAAACAACAGATACATTTGAATCTTTAATGTTCTCTCTAAAAAAACTATTACATGTACATTTAAATATATCATGTATGTATACATATACATTTAAAAAAAATATATATAGAGAGAGAGAGTACTGCGCAAAAGTCTTACGACACTATTATTTTCACCAACAAAAAATGTTTTTTATGGTTATTTCTATCTTTTGCAGTAGCGTGTCGGCTGGAAATATCAGTTTACATTTCCAGACATTATTTTTGTCATTAATTGTAATAATGCAGTGAGATTATTGTCTGACAACAGCCAGTGCTCCACAGAGATCTGATCTGATCATCATCCCGTCTGTCTGGAATGACACGAAGTAACAGAACAAACTGAGACTGACTAAATCCATAAGAACTGTGCAGAACAACGTCTACAAGATGCTTAAAAAAAAACCTACCTGCCTGAAAAAATATGCGCAAGTGTACCTCAGAACAGAAGCTGTTTTACTAAAAGCTGTAATATTTATTTGATTTAGTTGATAGAAGTTGATTGATAAATTAAATCTATTTATGGCATTATTTTTTCGAAAGCTTCCACATTTTACAGCATTTTTACACGAGTGTCTAAAACTTTGAACAGTATTGTAGCATCTTGGAGACAATGCCACATTTATTCTGGATTTTGTTGGTGAAAATATTAGTGTGTGTGAGTGTTTGTTTGTTTGTTCTTCTCTGCAAAAAAGTCGTCTACTTAATACATTTATATGTAAAATTTATTTGCAATATTTTTTTTTCTAGTGCTGGGCAATGATTATTCGCATCCAAAATAAAAGTATTTATGTACATAATATATGCATGTATACTGTTTTTATTTATATACAAAATTATTATTTTCAATGTGGCCACAAGCCATCTTGTTCATGCCTCACTAAAATATTAAGATATTTTTTCTTACCAGCAAGATGCAATTTGATTGGCTGGCCAGATTACAATTATAAAAACCATAGAAGTCTATGTAAAATTCTCTTTTTTTTTGCAGACCCTAGCTAGATGCATAACATGCAATGAATGATGAAATAATCTCACTTGAGAGGCTGGCAGTGCAAGCCTGTAGCACAGGGGCAGTGCTCCTGAGGCCCCTCCTCGTCCCACAGTAACAGATCCATCAGCTGATTGGGGTGACTGTGGCAGCCCTGGCCTTCCTGTGGCTTGGGGCGGCACACGGGGAAAAGCAGGGCTGGAGAGAGAAAAAAATAGGAATATTAAAAAGAAACGTACAGCAGAAAGAAGGAGATTAAGATGAGAGGGACTCCAGACCTCAGGAAGTGTATTACAAAGGTTGTTGCTGTGTATTTTATCCGTGATTAATATATATTTGGCTATGGTAAGAAAACTGAGGAGCATTGTGAACCAAGTGAGCAAGGAGTGCAATTCCAAATTCAAGGAAACAATTACGTAGTACTTTGAGGGGAAATCTTCTGAGAGGCCCAGGGAAACTTTTCAGATGTTTTACTATATAACTAGCTGCGCACTGATATCTAATACTGTTGTTTATACAGGCACTTTTATGACCCAAGGGTTGATTTTTATAAAAACCTTTCTTGCAGTTAACTTTTACTTATGCTTTACTTTTAAAATGCATTTTATTTATAGTTTTAGATTTTAAAACCTTTAAAATCCATCATAAAAATTGGAATTAAAACTATGATGACCTTTGTGAAAGGCGCAGCAGTGTTGAGGACTGCAGTCGCTCTGATACTGGCAGATGGTTCCTGACTGTCCTTTGGTTCTGTTCTGTGCACAAACCCCCCACACACACAGCTGATCTCCACAACACTCCACGTCCTTTGAGCACTCCTGTCAATTCAAGAAACAGCACAGGAAATTAGCACAAAAATATATATATATATACAGTATATAAATACTATATCAAACAAATATCAGAATCGGCCGGATCCATCTGGATTACATTAACTCACATGTGCTCAGCTGTCGTTAAGTGAGGGGCTGTATAATATGTTTATGACAAATTAGGCTTTGTATATGTGTAATCTATATTTAGAGTTTAGAATAATTTACAAACAAACAGATAGATATAATGATCAAATGATAAAAAAAAAACATAGACAGATAAACATATAGACAGACTGACATGTAGACATACAGACAGGTAGACAGACAGACATGACAGACTGAATGGTAGATAGACAGACAGACAGACAGACATATACACAGACTGAATTGTATATAGACAGGCAGGTAGACAGACAGACAGATATATACACAGACTGAATTGTAGATAGACATATAGACAGACAGGTACAGACAGATATATACAGTAGGACATATAGACAGATAGGTAGACAGACAGACATGATAGACTGAATGGTAGACAGACAGACAGACAGATATATACACAGACTGAATTGCAGATAGACATATAGACAGACAGGTAGACAGACAGATATATAGGACATATAGACAGACAGACATGACAGACTGAATGGTAGACAGACAGACAGACATATACACATACTGAATTGTAGATAGATATATAGGCAGACAGGTAGACAGACAGATATATAGGACATATAGACAGACATATACACAGACTGAATTGTAGATAGACATATAGACAGACAGGTAGACAGACAGACATGATAGACTGAATGGTAGACAGACAGACAGATATATACACAGACTGAATTGTAGATAGAGACATATAGACAGACAGGTAGACAGACAGATATATAGGACATATAGACAGACAGTTAGGCAGACCAACCGACCGACATATAGACAGATGAATCAGAACACAGACCATATTAGTCGTTTGACATGGGACACATTTGGAGGTGATGATCTCATACAGGCAGAAGCTGTTGTCCCCACAGTCCTCATCAATCATACACTCCTGAGTGAACAAGAATGAAGCTGACATTATATATTACAGAAACTCTGTAATTACAGTTAGAGTTGAGCAAACATCCTATTACAACAATAAACTCTGCTGCTTCGGGTTATGACATCATAACTCCATGCAATGACAGTAAAAAATTCCCAAAAGACTACTTCAGATATCCTGATAGTAGCAGGCAGTACTAGAGCCCATCGTTTGGTCACCATTCACTTTCACTGTATGGAAAAGAGCAGTGTGCACATTCTGCTAAACGTCTTCTATCAGTTTCCACAGAAGAAAGTCAGTCTTCGAGGTTTGGAATGACATGAAGGTGAGTACATCTTGATAGTGTTTTTCTTTTTTATATTTTTATATTTTATATATAACGTTTTCTTTGAGCAACCTACAGGATTGTCCTTTAACTGTAGAGATAATGCAGTTGTTTCTCAAAGAAAAAGCAGGCTACACTGTAATGGTAAGTTCTGTTTTGGACTTTAGGGCAGGAAATTTCGAAAAGGTGTTTCAGTTGGGGACCCAAAGACAGATGAACTTACTGTTAACTGAAAACCACATTTTTGATTCCTGAAACATCCGCCTCAGCTACACTTCCCGATATAAGTGGATATGATAATGTTTTATAAAAAACAATCATTTGTGTGCTTGTACTTTGTTTGAGCCTCTGGAACTCAATATGATGGAAATGTTGTTACTTGACCTTATAGTCTAAGAAAAAGACAGGAAATATTGTGTAACATTTTCACTGTGCTGGAAACATTTACAAACAAACTGGATGATGAATAGAGAATAGTCTCAAACTGGTCTGTGGTTCAATATGGACAAACAGGAGTCCGTTTTTAGTGCCTGATGACATCATCATCCATGTCATAATTAATTCCACATTTACCAAAGTGGAGGTGCAGAAATACTGTGTGAGCTGGAATAGCGACCTACCACTTAGCAGTCAACATCAAAGCCAAAGCTCTACCCTTCCCCCAGAGTTACAGCGTCTAGTCTAGACTAATGTGAGTGAGTCACACGAAAAACCTCATCAATTCCTCACATAAAAACAACATCAGGTCCAGGTCCAGGAAGACAGAATGCGAAATGGAAATTTGTAGAAAATACAAACACAAAACCAAATTAAATTAATAATTAAATATATAAGTGAAGGAATATACATTTTAAACATATTTAAAGTAACAGTTTAAACATTATGATTTAAATTATTCAAATACACAAACATATTTGATAAGATTTATATATATATATAAAATCAAAAATCAAATCATTATGTTATATATCCTAACATATAATATGTATATTTTAAATTCTTAATCATATTTTATTGATTTTATGTCATTATAATAAATAAATGGAAAATGTAAATGAAAAATAATGACATGTAAATTACATAAATTACATGTAAAAATAATTAAATAATTAAATTCATTTAAAAAAATTAATTAAAACATGCATTCATGTATAATTCACACTTACTTTATATTATCTTATATATTTATGTAATAATTAATGTATATATATATATATATATATGTGTGTGTGTGTGTGTGTGTGTGAAATCTGTAAAAATATTAAATATTACTTCTTTATATTTTATTAATTTATATTGGCTTTATATTTTTGCATTTTTTTATATATATAATTTATATACACAGACACATACATATACATACATTTTATATATATATATAAATATATATATATATATATATCGTTTTTCTTTTTTTTCACACATATATATATATTTTTATTATTAAATATGGTATTACATGGAATAATGTATTGATCTCTTACATCTGGTGTATATTTTGCTATTATGACCACCTTTCTATTATCAACCCTCATATATAATTCTTATCTTTTAACAGTGAGCTCATATTTGCCACAGTGCAAAACGAGAGTAAACCACTAAGTGCTGCCTCATGGCAAGCATGGCTGCTGGCACAAACTCTCTACCACACGTTCCCAGTGCACCACTTTCCATGCATTCTTTCCAGCTCTTCTAATTTCACCATATAGCCTATTATTGTCATGATGCCAGAAGACTGCCTGGCCAAAGAGCAACAGTGCAACACAAGTGGAAAGTAGACTGATACGGACCATCCGTCCCTCAACTGCTTTATCAAAGGGTTTACAAAAATTAAACATGTTTAGAAAAGTCTCCAATGATTTTCCAGGCAAACAGCGGATAGTTTGATGACTGCTGAAGTGGAAAATCCATGCAAGTTTTAATAAATAAACTCTGCTCTCTAACCTCAGGTTGCCTGGGTGATAAAAAAACTCATTGCCCAGAGAGTGACCAATGCAGCTGCACACTATTTACTTACATAGGCTGTGTATGATGGAAAACAACTCACTTTTTTGAAATTATATAGTTTACAACAACTTAGTTATAGACTCACGTGATCTACTTCATTCCACCGTTCAGTGTCCTGAATGAGAGTTCTTGAGAAATGAGTCTTTCCAGTTTTATTATCCGTTTCCTAGAGGAAAACCAGGTTATGAAAGTCAAATCAATACACAAAAACACCAAGGCATATAGACCTATATGCAAAGCAAATCTCCCAATACCATGTAGCCTAGTGCAAATGTAAATCTGAATCAATAAAGGTGAAAAATACCTTGTCGATTCTTTCTATCAGATGAACAGTCCGATTTCCAACCTTTATCTCTGCTGTAGTTTCATTGTGAAAACTGGCAGGAAAGTTGCGTCCATATAACGTTAACAGAGATTTTGAAGACTCATTCTCCATCTGATTCAAATAAGATTAATATTAATATATGTGACTGTTTTGATTGTTATGTGTATTTGACATTGCTAATTCGGATTAATCTCGTAGTGATACAGTTTACCGAATCACTTCTTTGAACCGGTTCATTAAAAAATCAGTTCAATAACGACTCGGTGTAGTAACTAAGTTCAGTTTGTTAAGTCATTTAGAATCAAAAATATACTTACATTTACATTAAACACTACTAAAATCAATCTACATCGGTAAACATTTTGCACTTTTAACTAAATTTGCTATTAAAACTAATCTTGTTGAGTCGGTTCGCTCCTATTCGTTCGATGCTTTGTGAAGCACTTTACAAAAAAGATTCAGTGAAAAGATTCGACTCAGTAGAACAATTCGATCCGCGACAATCCTCCTGCGCAAAGGACCATGGCACAACCAAAATCAACTGCTAATGTACTTAGATAGATTTTTCTCTAGTCATACCTGGTGAACAGCCTCCTCTAGTTTTTGCTGCGTGTCCTCCATAAGTTTTTCCACTTCCTTGAACATCTCATTTAAAGTGGTTTGTCCCTGCGCCACATGCTCCTCCAGGGTGTCGGTGATGTCCAGATGTCCCCCTTTATGAAGTGAGCTGCCCACCACAAAGCCCACGGATAGGGATATTATCACAAATTTCAGCATCGTTTTGTGCTTAGGCGGGAATCACAGACCCTGTCTGTGCCTGGGACGTGGTTTATTTGGAAACTTGTGAGGGAAAAAAAAGACCGGAAAAGGTTTTTGGCTCCCACTATTGCATCTGATGGCTCAATTATTAAAGCAACAGCGCACTGGCCTTCAAAAATGAGGCTAACAAATAAATCGTACAAAAGTAAGCTATCTCGACACAAACTACTCTATTTGAATATACTTTAAAATGTAATTGATGCCTGTTAGGGAATACCTCAGTGTCACTAATCCTGGCGTTTAACATTTTTAAGAGAAGAAGTAAGATTTTAAAAGTTAAGAAATATTTCTATATGTATTTATTTCTATTCTTATATTTTACTGAATTTGTAGCATATGTCTATTTGAAATAAATGCTGTTCCATGAACTTTATTTCTGTTCATCAAAGACTCTTGAAAAAATGCACCAGTTTCCACAAAAATAAATATAAAAAATAAAATAAATCTGTTTTTAATATTGAGAATAATAACATTATTAATCTAGCTTTAACTGAGCACCAAATCTTGCTTTATTGCATTTTTTATCAAATAAGTGCAATCTTGGTAAGTGTAAGCCTATATAGATTATTACCTTGCAATTCAGTAATAATAATAATAATAATAATAATGCATTTTATCTGACTTATAAAAACTGTAGGCAAAATTTACAGTATAATTATCTATAACATTCCATAATTTTTAAATTATTTATAATATTCAAAAGCGTATGTAAACGATGATTTTTTTTAGTAACAGCTGTGTGTTGTTAGTCCAAATAGATGACTTTTTTCTCTTTCATGAGTCTGTTTTCCCCCTGCATAAATTCGTGAAAATCTCATTGTACTCTGGGTTTTTCCCAACCCTGCCACTATTTGTGAATAAAGTGTGGACCTTCTTTATTAGTCCAGTAGATGGCGACAGAGCATCTCGATGCATACAGCATCTCGTTCACCACCATTCATTTACTGCCTGCCCTAATTAAACACCTGCTGCTCGCGCCAGCGTAAATATACATCTGGTGTAGGTAAGACAAAATGCATGCTCTAAGCTCATCAAATGTATCAAGACTCAGCTTTTCATCTTTTACAGTAGCGTATAGTTTATATAAAGAGAATAATATCAAAACAACGACAAATACATTTGGCTTAATGACGATTTACATCTGATTATCTATTTTCTGGGAGTTTGGTAAAACGAGTGAATGTTAAAGGGGAGAGAACAGGTGTTGGGAACACGAGGCGTCTAGGACAGCTGGTACAGGACAGTAAAACAAGAGATGCAGTGTGTGTGTGTGTGTGTGTGTGTGTGAGAGAGAGAGAGAGAGAGAGAGAGAGAGAGAGAGAGAGAGAGAGAGAGAGATTAAAACACCACACACTCCCCACTGACTCTACAGTTCCGCATCCAAACACATCCCAGTTTTACTAACTTCACTGAAGTTAGGTTTCTTCACTTAAGCTTTAGACTTATTTAATATAATATACTGCTATAATGTATATTATAAATCCGCGCGTTATTCTCTAAACTGTCACCCTAATCACTGTTCTGGTGTATAATGTGTGATTTCACAACTTTTATTAATTAAACATATATAAATCAAAGCAGTGCTGGTACTTCTATACTCTTTCGTGCTGTCCCAGACTCGGTCCTGGAGGGCCGAACTAAAGCGTCCGAAAGGAAGAATCTTCAGTTCCGAGGCGCTCCAAACACTGCACGCTAGTGACGCCTGCTGGTCAGAACCAGAAATAGGCAAAGTATTATTTTGTGGCATGTTTTTGGCACGCTCTTCTTGAAATGACCCTATGGGTCTTTTGCGCATGCTGCGTTTATATATCCACATTTGGAGACACATGAGTGCATTTACTTAAAAAAAAATGCAAGAATGACATACAAACAAGATCACATTAAAGAGCAATAAAATCTGTGTTCAAATGATAAGAGTACATTGGGCAATAATTAAAACAATAAAAATGGCTAAAATAACATTAAAACACTGTATAAGTATGAGTATTTCTTCAGCTGTAACATATTGGGCAGATTCTCTGTTAAAATCATTTACTTAACATTAGATGATACCCTATTATATGTGTAATATTCCAGTTTGTCGTGAAACATTATGCAAGTTAGCCGTTTGAGAAACATTGTGATGGAAAATTACTTAAAGGTGTATTATTTAGATTTCTCCCTCAGTATTTCAAAGGGATCGAGCTGTTTCTGACCTGAGGAACAAGGCTAAAAATGTTGGGGTTAAAGGCAAGGGAAAAATTTAATTAATTTAATTTAATGTACATTACATGTATATATTACAGTTATACCAGCCTACATTAAAGTTATAATTGTTAACAAAATCAACCAAGGAGTGTGAGATTTAAAATTTTCTTTAAAAAAATTAACATTTTCCAAGACTGACTAAATAACTGGAGCCAGGGTTTTTTTGTGAAATAAGTCCATACATATCACGAACCACTGAAATCGGCTGATAAATGTAAACGTGATCGTGTTTTGATCCAAAAAAATGCAGCTCCTTCATTCACTGACTGTCTTGCCCGGAGAAAGATGGCGGGTGCGTTGACGTATCGCACTAACGGCTCATATGAGGTGTCTAGGTATTTTTGTTGTGACGTCCAGGCTTTGCTGTGCCGTTTTGTGAATTCCAACCAGCGACTAATGAGATGGGCACTTTTTCTCCAGCCCTACAAGACTAATAATACGGGACATCCGTGGCCGTGACAATGTGATGGCTGATGCTCTTTCTCGAGGAGTTGCAATGAATGTCATGTTGTCAGATTGTCTGTCACTTAACTTGTTCTGTTTCTTCAGATCTGTGTGTTCAGACGCCGGATGCACGGGAGAGGGAAAGTGGTATACGTTTCTGTATGAGATAGAGTTGTGACGTTCGCGAACGAACCGATTCTTTTGAACGGATCATAAAGATGAACGATGGGAGCCGAGTCGCGGCTGGATGGGAGCCGTTCTTTCTGTCATTCTTTGTTTCCTATGCGTGTTTCACACAGATGCACACAAAATAGCTCCTCCGCGGGACAGAACAGTTATAGGAAGAGTTCTAACAGCATCAGTGTTGCCAACTATTTCCAAAGAAAAGTAGCTGTCTGCCCGAAAAGTAGCTCAATGTTGCCAGATGATGTCACGCTCTAATTTGCATATCAGTGATGTCATCACGTAGTATCTGACAAGCCTAAGCCTGTCATGTCTCTACTCGCTGTATTATATTACATTAAAACATTACATCCAGATGCACAATAAATAGGTTCTTTTTTTTTAAGAACATGTAAACAACATTATTACAGAAAAACAGGTATCAAAAACAGAAGCTTCTACGATGTTTTAAAAAACAAATAATAAATAGGTTCTTATTATCATATTATTTTGCATGATGATGTCATTGCGTAATCACAATGCAAAACTACATCTTTATGTAGTATACAAAATAATTGTTTTATCAAATTGACTGGCTATCTTAGCAAAAAATATTATTTGAAATAAGTCAATTTAGATTTGTATTAAAAATATAGTTGACTATTTGGTAAGTAATACAAACACTTTTTGATAATATTTTTTTTTGGAGTTTCAGCTATTTGAATTCAAATCTCACTTCATCATTCCTCACAGTGATTATTTCAGGATAAACTGAAATCCCCCTAAACTAACTTCTTAAAACTGATGGAATACTTTAAAAGGGCCTTAACAGCTGTTCTTTTGAACAGTTTTTTAAACAAATGGTTTGCAAATATCCAGATCCTGTTCAAAGAGCCATATATGCCACTACTGCCTGATTGATTCTATAAGTGGCAATAGCAGCATGTCACTCCCCTACACACCTCTCTCCATGATGGTAACTCTTAAACTTTTATTTAATAGGGCTGCAAATGAACCAAACCCACTCAAACTAACTTGAACATAACACACACAACATCACTAATACAAAAACCCAACTG
>JAUCNO010000585.1:1884555-1906408 GCA_032353835.1 Enteromius viviparus | reverse complement strand
AAATAAGATTCTCTGGTCTGATGAGACCAAGATAGAACTTTTTGGCCTTAATTCTAAGCGGTATGTGTGGAGAAAACTAGGCACTGTCCAATAAAGTCCGAACAGTGAAGCATGGTGGTGCAGCATCATGCTGTGGGGGTGTTTTTCAGCTGCTGGGACAAAACGACTAAAAGTTACAGTCAAGGGAAAGATGAATCCCAAGTACAGGGATATGCTGGACAAAAATTAACTTAAATGATTTTTGCAAATGGCTGCAATATAACAAAGTGAGAAAAAATGTAAGTGGGTCTGAATACTTTCTGTACCCACTGTAATTATATTTTGTTATATGATTATTTTGTTTTTTATTTGAGTTTGTTTTTCAAATGTATTCAATTATTCAAATGTATGCGATTTTTGCATTGTACTTATTTTACGAGTTGCCAATTTGTATTAAGTTGTACGAATGACCTACACCTAACTCCAGGTCACTGGGGTTAAGACAAATCATACAAAATCTCACAAATTCGAACGAATTCGCCACCTTGTAAAATACGTACAGATTGGTTGTGTTGTATTAAAACAATGTTGTAACAGCTAAATTTGGTTGGATCTCTTTTATCCGTCTTCCCGCTGTTGAATGTGTGACGTTGTGTTTCAGACCAGCATGAGGAAGGAGTTTCCTTCGGGTCTGGGCGGTAGCGACACCTGTCACTTCTGTAAGAAGCGTGTGTATATAATGGAGCGGCTGAGTGCAGAGGGATACTTCTTCCACAGAGAGTGTTTCCGCTGTAACATCTGCGGCTGCACGCTGCGACTAGGAGCTCACGCCTTCGACTCCAACCAAGGTTTGTTACCGTGAGGTTACGTTTATAATGCTATTTTGATTCATTAAGACTGCTACACGTAGTATGTCGTGTTAAATGGAGTTAATGATTTACTTGTGTTATTTTCTTGCAGGCACTTTTTACTGCAAACTGCACTTTTCTCAGAGATCAAAGGTTCAGAGGCATCGAAGAGGAGAGGTAATGTTAATTCATTTTATTAAACAGATGTGGTTGACCTAAAATTATTCAGTCATGTGGTTTAGAATGATAACTGATAACTTTTCTGAATAATTGTTATTCTGTTTATTATTATTATTATTATTATTTATACCTATAACTAATAATAGTTATAACATATTATCTAGTAATCTATCTATAATAATCTAGTAATGTAGATCCTCTAGGTCTGTTCATTATTAATATTTATTATTAGTTATGTTTTCTTCATTTACTATTTATAATTATTAGTTATTAGTAATATTATTTGTTGTCGTTAATACATATAACTAATAACAGTAAAAATAATAATACAATTATTAAATAAAAATATTTTAAGTATTTAGTACATAGTTATTAAGTATATAATTATTAGCTATTAGAAATATAATTATTAGTTATAGGTGGTGGTTTTGTTTTATTAATAATTACTATAAATAATCAAGCTAATGTAGATTTTCTTTATAACTTAACATAATCATTTTTATTATTCAGTCATGTATTATTAATTAAATTACCTATTAATATAATATAATAAATATAACTTATAATAGTTTATATAGTTTAATAATAGTCTGGTGTGGTCTAATTGCAGTAATCTACTGTATGCACTTTTGAAATCTAGTGTAAATGTTACCATCTAATTCTCTGTTATTTACATCATCATTATTTCATCATCATTATTTCATCATGCAGATCAACGGAGTCAGCAGGCCCTCGTCCAGCGCTAGCTCAGATTACACGGTCACCGACGGCCTCCGCGGCCCGTCCTCAGGTACCCTGACTTCCCTAATTAGGAAACGTCTGCATTGGCCACTGCACGTGGGCCGCACACTGTTCGGTACGCCCCGCCAGTTTGCCCGCTGGATGTATAAGGCGGCCCGAGTCGTAGGGCTACACCTCAGAGAGCGCCAGGAGGACTATATATTCCTTTATGAGCTACTGAGTCTGGGTGTGCCCTTCATATACGTGCTGCATGAGATGACGGGCCAGATGAGCCGAGAGGCCATCGCTCCCTCCCCAGTGAGCATGATGGAGTCAGTCGAGCCGTACTTCTCGGTACTGCTGGACTGACGAGGGAAGGGGCTTCTTAAACTCTGTAGACCAGACCAGTCCCTTACACTTAAATGCTTAGTTTATTACTTATAATATTAGTTATTTTCCAGTACCTCTCACAGAGTTCCGTCATTTGAGAGAGAAGCTGCATTTTGATTTTCTTAAAGGGACAGTGCACTTTTTTTTTTACTCACCCTCATGTCATTCCAAACCTGCATGACTGACTTTCTTCAACGAAACACACTAGATATTTTAATGAATGAAAAGTGTGTACATGCAAGTCAGTGATATTTTTTGGATCCCATTGACTTTCATTGTATTGAGAAAAACATCATCGAAAGTGTGATATTTTGTTTTCTGCAAATAAAAGCAAACCATATAGGTTTGGAATGACATGAGAGTGAGTAACTGATAAAATTGTTGTTTTGGGTGAACCGTCCCTTTAAGAAGCAACTATGGCCATACAGGGTTTAAGAAACATTCAGTGTTCGTAAATATTTCTTTGTTTGAAGATGTAAGATCCAAAGCTGATAAACTAAGAGCACTTTACTGAGAAGTGTTGTGCCGCTTTATCCTAACTGCCTGAAAAGCCGGTTAACGTGACTACGGTGTTAGGGTTTGCATCTCCCCTTGTTCAATGTGCAATGGAAATGCCAAACAGTATTGAAATGCGTTTTGACGACTTTGTGAATGAGGAAATATGATACATTTTATCATTTTTGTTTTCTGTTGTTGTTAAAATGTTGACTCTTTTCTAGTTTACAGCCTTTTGGGGAATCTAGATTTAGATTATAACCAAAAATGTGTTGTTGTTTTTTTTGTTGATGTAATGCAAATAGTCATTGTAGGTCAAATGCATCATATTCTGCATTAATTTCTAATGTAATTGGAGGAAATGTCCTTTGTTATCGCAGTGAATGGGGTACCTCCAATTGTTTAATCAAACAGTATTCAAACATTCCACTTAATGTGTGGTGCAAAGCTTTAAAAGTGATTTTTTTTTTCTTGCGCTGTGTTATCAGTGTTTAAGTGTACTGAACATGCATAATTATAGTTCTGGAAAATTCACCCTTGATTTTAGTGCTATTTCTCTTACAATTTCCTTCTTTCTCTTCATATTTCATTCTTTTCATCCTTTTCTACATCATACATAGTCTGTTTCAAGTTTCCAATGCTCCAACCTCTGATTGGCTGAACCGTGAGAGCAGGAATGCGATTGGCCTGCATGGGTCAGGTGATCAGGTTGTTTGGCTTTGCACTGGCTCCCTTAATTATAATATTAACTATACTTTTGTGAATGCAGCATGGGTCTAATGTATGAATATTTCTTATTAAACATCCCAAACATCACTGTCCTTCAACGAAAGACAGCCTTGCGTACCAGAGCTAACGTACTAACAGAAGTGCACTTGTATGCTTGCCTATCCCAGCATGCTTTTTAAATGCACCTATTTTTCTAGTCCACGGCGTCCCGTAAAGTAACCTCCCTTTTTGTTTCTCTCCGTGTTTGTCCTCTCTGTTGCAGAGGCTGCTTTACTATCCCCATCCCATGTAAGAGCACTTTCTTGTTCCTTTTCCTAAAAAAAACTGAGGTCGTCTTATAAGAAGACTTAGTTTTGCACACTTTTTCCAAGTCCTTTTAAGGATTGTTTTTTTTTTTTTGTAAAATTTAGCGTATTTCTTTGTATTTCACAATTAAAGACTGTTTCTGCTAATTTATAATATATTTAAAGCCTGTATGCATAAAATAAATGCATTTTTAACTCTAAAAGTTGTTTCTGCCTTTTTGTCTGCCGATTCACTGAGCTTCCTGTGTAACCCCCAGCGATTATATGTATTTGTATTCATCAATGCAACTGCCAAGCTAATGATATCAAATGTACACAACTATCACATTTCTATATAGGCCACGATATACCCATAATTTATAACATAACACCCCCCCTCCAATTTTTTTTCTCTCCCCCTCACTTTTTGCACTTTTTAACTTCACATCCACATTTTAAAAGCATTGAAACTGCAACAAAACATTTTTATTAAATACGTTTTTAGAACATACATCAGACCCATTTTAAATTGTCTGAATTTCTTTATAGTCAAACTTAACTTGGTTCTTTTGGGTCTTTTCTATCCTGTCCTTTTATCTGCTTATTGTAGGTGATTGCACTGCCTCCTGTTTTGAACTCAAAGAATACAGAATAATCATTTCAATTCTTAATGATAAATTTTTTATTATAAGTGCTCTCAAACATTTATTGTGATATATATATATATATAATTAAATATATATATATATATAAATGGGTTCTCAGAGATAGAGATATAGCCTTATCACACCCCAAAGGGAATTTAATTTCTTCATATCCATGTTTCATTTAATTAATTTTGCTACTTTGTGTAGGCAAATTCAGGGTTAAAAATTCATGAAAAAAAAACCTCCTTTAGAAAATTGTGCGACGTCTTTAACTCAGTTGATGCACAAAAAGCAGTACTGGCTGCAGTATTGAGCAAATACATTAATGACTTGATCATAGTCTCCACTTCGCTCTCTTTCCCTTCTGCACACTCTTAGAAAAACACTAATCAAAACAGACATTCATATGGAGAATGTCTCAAGGTTATAATGTCTGTTTAACATGAGTAAAGAGATGAGAAATTAGTTCATATTTAGCCAAGTGTTGCTTTCATCGTATGAAAGCTTTCAAAAACCTTAAACTGACATTCAAACTGGAATTCAGCTTTTACAAACTATTTAATTCAAGTGATTAACTAAAGACTGTGAATCATTTTACATGTTATACATTACATTAGTTAAAGTTCCTTTTCAGGGATATGTGTAATAATGATGTAAATGAAACAAGTTATAGCCTAATTATTATTATTATTTGTTGTTGTGCTGGTGAAATAAAGGCATTAGGGTACAGTATGTAATAATTTCTGAAGATGGAGAGCGTGATAGCACGGTCTGGTTTATAAATTCAGTCTGACATGTGGACCCTGCAGGAGCCGAATCAGACTCCAGACCTCAGAATGACCTGAAGGGTTTGTTGAAGCCCAGTGCTCCAGCTGAGAGCGCAGAGGTGCAGGCCCTCTCAGACTCAACGGAGGTCATAAACATGAGGTTGGTTCATAATATTCACTTTAAATGTTAATGTCTAAAGGTCTGTTTCAACCAAGCACGATAAATAAGACAGCAATAGAGAGAGTTCTCTAAAAACCGTTCTCAATGAAGAATAACATGCTATATACACACATCACAGCTATAACAATGAACAGATATAGTTGGAATCACTTTTAGAGATACAAACGTTAACAACCAATCAGAATCCATCCTGCTCTCACGCGCTCGAGAATTTAAAGCGGCAGGCGCGAATGCGCTTAGTCCGGTTCACACCAAGAAGATAACGGTATTAGCGTCCACACCAGCAAACAATTTAGTCTGTAAGCGCACACTCGAACAATAAAAAGGCAGTTCATACAAAGAACCATAATTATGAAGATAACGATGTTAGCGTTCACACTGGCGAATTATACCGTCTTTATCTAAGCCCACGTGACAGTTGCGAAAAAAAATCGTTATGTAACGTATGTGATTCCAACGATATTGTTTATCTGTGACTTTATCGTTATAGTTATGGTGTGGACACTGGTAGGCCTATTCATTAATACCAAAAAACGATTTTTAGAACTATATCTTTATTGTTAGCTTTAGTTATCTTGAACGGGACTTAATTTACCATTTACCGATTTTAGACTTCATAAGTGTATTATAAGAGAGATGTTTTTTTAACATTATTATCTAGAGTTTAACTTTTTTAAACATTTAATAATTAATAATAATTGTAGTATTATTACTGTACTGTTTTAATAAATATTTTAAAATAATTATAATTAATTGTGAAAGCTAGATAAGATCCTGTCTAATACTGTTTTTTTTTTTTTTTGTGCATATTTTGGAGTAGTGAAGTCAACGACTCATCTAAAAAGCCAGATCCTGCACCTGCGTGTCCTGATTCTCTACTGCAGAAAGGTCAGTCAAAACCTTTCCTCATAGTTTAACAATGCACAGCATCTCATATTTTTGTCTTTTAGAATAGATCCAAAATGTATTTGGAAACTTTTCAGGTCACATATTGAACAGTACGTCTTTTTTTTATATAAGGATGACCTAAATGTCAAAAAATGTCACTTTTGCACTATTAATTAAATGGATCGATTTGTAGTTCATCTCTGAGTTTGTGTCTGTTTTTTGAATGAGGTTAAGGAGTGGCACTTTCCCGTTGACTGTATATTATTTTTGGCCCATGGAGATGTGTCTTGCAGCGTGCTGAACATTTTGTTCGGTCAGACATGTAGCTTGTTAGACAACAGCTGTTGGATTTGTTTGCTTAGCTTGTCTTTATTGGCTATTGGCTGAAAACGCATTCCAAGGTGAAACAATAAATATACATTGAAATTATGTATATTCAATAAACTGCTCCTTAAATAATCATTGTCACTTTAAGCGCTCACTCTGATTTCCTCTTTTCAGCAGTAAAACGCTCCACGGCCAAAGGTGAAATTACCAACAAAAACAACCTCTGGAGAAAGAAAATCAGATCCAGTAAGTATCATTCACTCTCCCTCGAGCAAAACCAACGATATGGCAACCTTCAAAGACGCAGCAGAAGTGTTTTTCTTTTACATTGATTAATAAAGAGTATAATAATGAGTCTCTCCCACTCTGTCTTGAGTGAACACGCTGAATGATTCAGCCTTGCTTATTGTAGTGCCTGTGATGTCAGTTGCCGCACGTAACTAATCTGAATTTATTTGTTAATCTTGACTGGATTAATATCTAGCGTCATACATGATCTATTTATAAAAGCTAATGCAGCTTTTGGTCGCCTGAGCACATGTGCTTTATTATTAGAGCCCAGTTTCCTGGTATTTTGCAGTAAAAGCAAATTTTCCAAAGGCTATACGTTAAAATATAGAGGCAAGATACTATGTGGCGTTTGTTGGATGCTGGTCATGTCCTCTCTCTCACCAGAGGGCGCTGCTGGTCTGTTTCACAGATATTGTTTAAGATCATACAAAAGCAAGTAGTACAGGCAAACATTTCAATCTTTTCAGCAAATTTTAATTGTGCTGCCTATAGTTAATTCCAGCTCCTTATTGTAGTTAAAAACGCAATTTAGCCATCATTTACCTTGACCGATCAGAGCTTGGCCAATATTATATAAATATAAAATAAAATTTCTTTGAAATTAAGATATAGAGCTATTAAGCTAAATAGATAAACTTTCCATTGATGCATTCTTTGTTAGGTTAGGATAGGTTACAAAAAACCAACCCAAATACTGAGAAAATCACCTTTAAATTTGTCCAAATGAAGTCCTTGGCAATGCATATTGCTAATCAAAAATAACATTTTTTACAAAATATCTTCACGGAACTTGATCTTTCCTTAATATCCTAATTATTTTTGTTCTCCAGGGTCACATATTAATTTCAAGTGAAAAACTAAAACTGAATATTGAGTTTCACTATTTTATTTTATAATTTAAAAAAATCTCAACATTGAGATTGTCATATTATTATTATTTTTTTAATTATTATTATTAATGTGATTTAACGTCGTAATAATAAATAAATTTAGCAGTGACAAAATATACTGATATTTTGAAGCTAAGTAGCCATATCTCAACATCGAGAAAGTGATTATTATTATTATTATTATTTGTTCATTCATGTTATTTTATTAATTATATATTTTTTATTATTATTATTAATTCTTTAGATCTATGATCACTTATCAAATCCCTTTGTGGCATCATTTCCTCACACAGCTCTGCCCCTCGTCCTGATTAAGAAATTTCACCGTGGAAAACCAGACGATAAAACTGCCCTTGCTGAGGAAGATGGAGACTCGGACTTCGAGGAGATCCATGAATCTGTAAACTGATTTACATTCACTTTTGTTCTCTATCATTCTGTGTAACATCCTTTTCTAATCCCAAATGATCAGTTATTGTCTCCAGCTGTTCTACAAGTGCTACTTAAGATATTTCTTGCTCCAAATGATCAAACAAAGTATTTAATTTGTTCCTTCTGTTAACAATTCTTCAATCACAGTATCCCATGAGCTGTTCAAAATCTTGTCTTTTGTCAAACAGCTGTCCTCAACAAAGACTGTAACTTCGACTACAGACTCTGACTGCCCCCTAATGGAGGACAAGAAGTCAACACCCATGGAAGAGATCCCAAAAATACCTCTATATCGCTCACATTTGCTTCCCGAATCTCCAAAGCCCAGCATGTCCTCTTCAGAGCCCGTCATCACAGCCGATCCCTCAGGAGCCAACTCCCTCAGCCCCAAGAAGAAGCTCACGCTGTCTTTATCTGAAAAGGAGAAGCTGCTCAACTGGGACTTGGGCGCTTCTGGAAAGCCCTCAACTTCTGGAGAACAAAAACCAGAACCAGAAGCTCCACCAAAACCAAGCCGTCCTCAACCTGAACCCACTCCTCCGCTCCTAGGCTTCCAGCAGTGGGCCAACAGTCTGCGGAAGTCCTTCTCCACCAGCAAAGGAAGCAACCCTGTGGTCCTCAGGAGAAACAGACCTCTGAAAGCCAGGCCGTTGTCTGAGGGCTCTTTCAACCTCAGTGGCTTGTTTGGCAGCAGCATTCAGAGCAACCAGGATGAGGAACACAGCAAAACATCTATCAATGATAGTCAATCCAGGATGAGGACAGGAAGTGAGCTCACCACACTACTGGAGCAGGTGGCTCTCAGCTCCAAGACCCACAAGGGCACAAAAGATGACATGGCCTCCTTACCACGCAGAAAACTCAATTTCTTCTCCTCTTTGCGCATTAAGAGGAACGAAGGAGCAGATCAGACTAAGGGAGACAATCAAAAGGACATCTTGACCATTCTTTCCAAGTTTAGAAGCAAAGGTAATTGCAGGTTTTAAAGTGGTTAAAAATCACTAAAATCACTTACTCATTCTCCATTTCTAAGTGATAAACGTTTAACCAATCCAAGTGCACACACACAGCAGTGAGAAGTGAACAACCACACACACAGACCGTAAACACACACTCGAAGCAGTGGGCAGCCATTGCTGCGGCGCCCGGGGAGCAGTTGGGGGAACAGTGCCTTGCTAAAGGGTCTCACCTCAGACATGGTATTGAAGATGGAGAGAGTGATGGTTGTTCACTCCCACCACCTACAATCCCGTGACCTTTGGGTTACAAGCCCAACTCCCTATCTATTAGGCCACTACTATTGTTTATGTAAATCCTTCTCCTAATAATTATAATTATTATTATTATATTTATATTTATTTACTGTATTTTACATTATTTTAAAATCCCATTTTTTAAATGTGCCTATGTGTCTCAGCTGTATTTATTTATTTACTTACTTGCGTGCTTGTTTTTGAACTCATGCAGTCATAAATAATATAAAATGCTAATTAAATTAAATTAATTAAAAATAAACGTAATTTTTTTTACATTTATTTTAGTGACTGCCTATTTTGGATGTTTATTTTTTGGTATTTACAGATACATTCCTTTAATGATAAAGTTTTTTCTATTTTGAGTGATACATTGTTGTTGTGGACTTGTATCCACAGAGTCTGCTCAGCAACAGCAACAAGAGTCCAACTCATCTAGCGAAGAGGAACAGGAACCAGACTCACAAAGGGTAAAAGATCCCCCGCTTCCCTCAACTCAACACAACTAATGCTATTCCAACAATCTTCTACACATTCAAACAGAAAACCCTAATTTGAACTGTCACTTTTTTCTTTTGTTTATTATTTACTCTAAAGACTCACAGTGGCAGCTCACAGAAGAAAACAGTCGTCCAACAAACTAAGAGAGATGACCTTAAAAGACTTCACCGGGCTCAGGTAAGACACACAAGCTGTAGATTCCTATCATTTTTGAAAATGTCATTCATAGCATTTTGAGGACATTTTTTAGAGGTTTTCCTACAAATTTTCTGCAAACTATATCTACTTTAAAAATGGTCATATGAATTTCATATATTCCAGTTATTCAAGGTATATTGTAATTGGCAGGTAATCCAAAGACAGCTGGAGGAAGTTGAAGAGAAGCAGAGAGCTCTGGAGGAAAAAGGTGTGGCTCTGGAGAAGATCCTCCGAGGAGAAACTGGTACGGCACATTTTAACACAGTCACACGTTATAACATCTGGAAATATATTATTTAAAGTGCCTCATTATCAGTCCTATTGTCCTTACATGTCTTCCATCTCCACCCACTCGCTCTGAGATGGTGATATGATTATTTAAAGGAGTGTTATGACACTTACGACTTTTATGTGAGTTGCTGACAGCTATGTGAATTACGTGCACAATGCCGCTGCCCTATGAAGCGTGCAAACTTGCCATTGGGAATGAGATTTTGCAACCTTATTTCCACAAACTTGTTTTTGAATTCATTATTATTTCATTATATGATTTATTGTTGTTTTTTTCAATGGGAGTGACTTGACAGGGCGTCTCTGTTGACTTCCTGTTATATTTTTTAGATTGATTTTGATAATGAAAAACTAAGATGGGGCAACTTTTAAGCAATGTTGCTAATGCATTTTCTCATTGAGAATGCACACACACACACACACACACAAAATGTAAAGGAATAATTCACCCCACAATGAATATTTTGTCATCATTCCTTCAAGTAGTTTCAAACCTGCATGACGTTTTTTGTTCTGTCAAACACAAAGAAAGCAGGCTGTTTTGGCTCACCATTGACTTCCATAGTATCTTTTTTCCTACAGTGGAAGTCAATGGTGAGCCAAAACAGCCTGCTTATAAACTTTCTTTAAAATATCTTCCATTGTGTTCGACAGAACAAAGGAATCCATACATGTTTGAAACTACTTGAGGGTGAGCAAATGATGACACGTTTTTCATTTTGGGGTGAACTACTTTAAATTGTATATGTGCGTGCAAGCTTGTAATACCTAATTTTCTTTTTTTCTATTGTATATGTGTTGTATTTAAATTTTGTATTTTAATAAGTTATTTATTTTTATCACTTTTTATAATTTTTATTACAATTTTATAATTTAATTTTTTTAAGTTATTTATTTATTTATTTAATATTATTTATTTTGTCTGTTTTATGGAATATGTGTTGCCAATGTATTGTGATTGTCCGTAGAACGATTTTGAGCCACTTCAGGACTTGAATACTACATCAGGACTAACCCCTGGATCCATATGACATGTACACAAAGACAACCTGCAAATAAGCTGCTGTCTTATTGTTTGACTTTTTTTTTTTTAAGGGGGAAATTAGAGATTCAAATAATAGTGATTTGCATTCGAACTAAATGGCCATTTAGAGTCAAAATTATGTTGAAATGACTGCAGAGGTAATGGGTTCTGTAAATAGACAGAGAAAGGGAAAAGTGCCTCCGAAATGAGCTGAAAATGTGATGTTTCATTATTTTGGTGAATGTTGATCTACATGGGGATTATTAAAGGCAACAAGTCTTTCCGAATGAAAAACGCCAAATCGCAGCAGCCTTTTAGCATACTGCATAATGAGTTTGTAATCATATTTTAAAAGCTCTGAGCTCTAATTATAAGGACTGTAAATTGAATTTTAACATCTCCTAGAAATTCACTTCTCCTGCTTCCTCAGAAATTCCTCTTTTGACATCCTTCAAGCAAGGCGGGCATTGTTAGGCATTAAGAAACTAAGTGAAACTACAAAGATTTATAGTTGAAGGTTGCCATAGTATTAATGCATAAAGCAAGAAAATTCATTGCTTTAAGTGTGTCATGTGAAATCTTATTCCTGGCCTTGTTTCGTCAAAGTACCTCTCTCTCTTTCACAATGCTGCAAGGATGCAGGCAGTATAGAAGACGTCCCTTTTGTAAAGTGGACGGCAAGGGTACAGTGTGTCTTCTATCAACAGACTTCATTGAGGGCAGCAGAATGCTATTAATAAATACATGGGGGCGAATCTTTTGTGACGGTGCACTTTGACCTGCCAGAATCCATTGTTTGACATGTTTACTTGTCTTTGTGTGGATAATTGTATTAAGATGAGGGGCTGTGGGGTGCGCTTTTTTGTTGAATAGCTTCTTTGTTAACTGACATTTGCGGCCTCCAAATGGATAGAGAGTTGGAGCATGCTGTAGACAATGCTCTGAAACTGTCAATGTGGGAGACTCGAACCCTGTGGCACTATCGGAGACTATTAGCTAAATTATAGTAGTATTTGGCTTTTGTTTGTCTCAGAAGTGTTTAATTATTATATTATTAAAGTCCTAAAATGGTTAGTTTATAGATTTTAACAATTCAGGAGCATGCATGAGGTAATCAGAGATTTTAAAACAGGCCTTAAAAAAATCATGAAGTAATGGGAAGTTCTAATATGAATATACATTTCAAGCTTTTAAATATTTAGAATCTATAAAACTTCCTTCCTATAATAATATGTGTGTGTACTGTGTATATTATGTATGTATGAATTCACAAATAGAGTATATATTTTGAAAATATTTACATGTATTTTTAAAAGTTTACTTTTTTAATTTATTTTTATTATTAACTGAAAAAGTCTAATAGAGGATGTTTTTTTTAGCAGTTTCAGAGACTTAATATTAATTTCTGACACCAACACATGACTGAGTCATATTAGTCATGTTATATATTTCAGTGTTCAGGTAATTCAGTCTGTCATGTCGCGTTCACAGGCGACAACTCCACAGATGAGACCACACTACTGCAAACCTGGTTCAAACTGGTTCTGGAGAAGAACAAGCTGTCACGATACGAGTCTGAACTCATGGTCTTGTAAGTACTGTGACTCTTCCAGTTTTTAATCATGGTTTTTATACACGTCTTACACATGCTCCTGTCTCTAGTGCTCAAGAGCTGGAGTTGGAGGACACTCAAAGTCGGCTACAGCAAGACCTGAGACGACGAATGGCCACTGAAGGTGGGTTTGTTATGATAAGAACACACAACTGTTTTCTAATTGAATATATTTCTTATTTAAATGTTGTTGTTATTATGAATTATTATTGATGATCGACTATTAATATTAGTTTAGTTGAAAGCGGCAAAAAAATACTAAATTGAAGAAAAAAAATTGCACGGTTTCCATAAAAAAACGTAAGTAGCAAAAACATTGCTATGTTTTCAACATTGCTAATAAAAAAAAACTGTTATTTTGGACAGCACTTATTAATCGTTTGACAGAACTAATTCAAATAGAAAATTATTATTATTATCCATTTATTATTATTATTTTTCTTATTATTGTTCTCTGAAATGAATCGCAGTTTTGAGGGCCTAAACATATTTGAAAAGTCACAAAACTTTGTACACGCACCAGAACTGGAGAAAATTTACATCTGATAAGGGTTTCAGTTATGGGTGCAGCAAAATGGCTCGACACGCCACCTATACACACAGTGTGTGCCTCGAGCCATGTTTCATGTACGTGTATGAAAATCTGTACACACATTTAACACTAATACCTACAAAAGTCTCTTGGAGCAAAATCCATAACCAAACAGAAAGTCTGTAATTTTTTATATTCTCAGCAAATTTTGTGTCATTTTCAGGTGTCATACTTTAACAAACTCCTCCCAGAAATTTATTTCGATCAAAACCAAATTGGCTCAGTGTAATCTAAAGCCCTTCACGATGTTAAATTGCAAAGATCTAGAGTTTTCATTGAAGGGTGTGTCCGTGGTGGCCTGGCAAATTTTAATGTTTCGCCATGAAGTTATAACACAACCATACAATGTCTGACATACCTACTTCACATACAGTACTCCTGACCTGAACAGATCTACTGTACATGCCCATATTCAGTTATAGTCATGACAACAGGAAGTGACATGTTTTACTCTGTAACAAACTACTCCTAGATATTTGATGACATCAACATAACATCAGTTTAATCTAAAGGCCTTTCCAAAGGAAAATTGCAAAGACGGTGTTACAAATTTTCGATGTCTCGCCATGGGAATAGATGTGGTTGTATCTCAGCCATAAAATGTACCATGGTCAAACTGCACCAAATTCCTAAATTTGGTGCAGTTCCTAAAGCCACAGAGGTGGTGAGCCCAGGTTCGAGGGTCCTTTCCTTTCTGCTTGCAACTTTAATTTTACATTGTATTCTCACAATACATTTTTGTATCAAATAAACACAGTCTTGTTAAACAGAATAGACATTTTTAAAAAAACGTAAAAAAATTAAGAATATATTTCAAACTTAAGACAGCGTGGTTACCTAATCGAAGTCGTCATCTTGGATGTATTCAACATTAAATGTAAAAACATGCAGACATCTGATACTGGATTGTGGTTGTTAGAGTGATAAAAAAATGTGGTGGCGTATTTACTTGTGAACAGGAATTGATAATGGCTGAGGAAGGTGATAGTGTCTTCATTTGCAAGTCAATGGTTGGTACCTCAGCCTCAGGCAAACACAAGTTTATTTTAGTTCTCCATGGTGGTGAAGCTCACTGTTTACCAGAGAGACGCATGCGGCGTTAAGCCTGCGACACACAGGTGTCATTGTGCCATACCCCATTATGGCGTTATGCTTATTATACAACATGTTATTTAACGTGATTAAACCTAGTGAAAATGTTATGTGGGTAATATTTTACCTTATTAGTGTCTCTTTGTATTCCCTCCGTATGCAGACTGCGAGAAGAGTGCAAGTGAGCTGGTGGAGGAGCAGAGCCTGCTGGTGGAGATCATGAAGGTGGTGGAGAAAAGAGACAAACTGGTGAGTCTGCTGGAGGAGCAACGGCTGAAGGAAAAAGCCGAGGACAGAGATCTGGAAAGCATGATCCTCTCCAGAGGCTATCAGTTCCACTGGACCTGAACTCCTCGCAGCTGCTGTAGTGACCTGCGAGAAGAGCTACTTTACACTGAGAGAGCCTCATTTGAAGATCAGCTTCTGCATCTCAAACAAATGCTCGTTTAATCAAACCCAACTGAATGCTGCCTTGTGTGTTCTTGAAATGAAATAAACCAAAATCCAAACACGTGCCTCTTTATTAACTGAGAATGATGAATGTTAGATTTCAACACACACGTTTCACAGCCACAGAGGTGAGAGGACTTACTGCAAATGTTATTCACACTGGTGTAATGATATTTCTATAGTTAAACGTTTTAGCTTGGACTTGTTTGATTTATCTTCTTGTTTTGTTGAAACCCTTAATGAATGTTAGTTCTGTTCATCAGTAAATATTCCAATAGAGGCCAAAGTTTACTGGCGGTGATAAAGTGTGTCTGCTTGTCTCTTAGTCTTGCAATGAACGTGATATCTTAATAAGTCATTTTAAATTGAAGCTATTGCTAAAGTAAAACCAAATATCATTGTTTCAAGAATCAAGATGTGCTTATGATGTACAAAGGGCTCTGGTTTTATTTTTGTTTGTTTGTTGCCTTGTGTAATTTATTTAATAAATGTAAAAATAATGAGTGGACTCTAATTATCTCCAGAAAAAAAGTCTTGAATATGAATGTTTAATTTCTATAAATGTACACACAACACTAAATATAAAAAATAAACAATTTGTTTTATAAAATTTGATAAGCTTCTGTATATTATAATATAAATTAAAGATACAGTATATGACAAAACAGTTTAGTTTAGTCTCTAAATGTACATATACTAACAAATATATTTTCATTTGAATATGAATAATACAATATATATTTTTAAGATTAGATATGCATCAAGATATAAAATTCATTTTTATGTAAAATACTAAAAAGTATATATATAGTAAAATCTGTCTTTTTAATATTTATTTTTTTTTGCACTGTTTTACAGTCGGCATTTTATATCTCACGGCAGTACTAATAAAATTTTCCTTATTGTCTGATATTGCCAGCTCACTACAAAAACTTTCTAAACATTGTCCCTTTGGAAAAGAGGGTGGGATCAAAGGATAAGGGAAGCTCGTTTTAGAAGGCTGGGCAAATAGCTGGAATTCCGTTTCCGTTCCTGTTCCTGGGATTTTACTCACTCCCTCAGCGGGGGAAATCGCATATTATTTACACTTTTCTGACCTTGATCGTTTGTTTGTACCGATGGCGTCTTCCCCGCAGAAATCTCCGTCCTCTCCAAAGTCGCCAACTCCAAAGTCTCCGTCCTCCAGAAAGAAAGATGACTCATTTCTGGGCAAACTTGGTGGGACTCTGGTCAGGAGAAAAAAGGCGAAAGAAGGTAGCGAAAGAGTTTAAAACGATTTATTATGCTCGTTTTAAATATTAAATGAACCAGTCATGACAGTTTTGATCTGAAGTCCTCAAGTTAAAACATTTTCAGAAGTCTGAATAATTTCCTCCTTCGTTTCTGTGGGCGCAGGAATACGTTAATAAACGGGGTCATCATCTCTATTCCACGTATATACTTTAAAACCCGATAAAGAAACGCTAACGGGTGTTTTTAAAGTAGCGAAAAATGTAGTGTTTACATTGCAAAGTTTGCGCCGTTTTCTAGCGATGTTCGATTCGCGGACGATTCGTTCTTTTGAGTCGGATCTTTTTAATAAATCCCTTCACTTAAGCGGTCCGAGCGATTCGTTCATGAATCAAAACGAATCGGTTCCCTAACTCATTGAATCGAGAATCATCCATGTCCAGCTTGTAGTGCTTATTTGAGACGAAAATAAAACTAGAAAGGCAAGTAGTAGAAATAACTGTTCAATAAAATATTTAGAATTTTTCCTCATTAAACGGATAGTTTACCCTAAATAAAAATTATGTCATCGTTTAACGTTACATCATAATAACCCTCAAGTTGTTCCAAACCCGAGTTACTTCATTGACTAGCCCTGTTGAAGTCGACTCAATAACACACTGACGTCAAAAACGTGTCACATTCACGAATAGCTGTTCAGTTAAGAGTTTACCTTTTAGTTTTTAAGAGATTTTTGTTTGTGTGTGTTTCATTTTGGCAAGCAGCACTTTAAAGTATGCACCCCGGAGACATGATTATACAAATCTTTCAAAGTATTCAACCACACCTAAAAATATCTAAGTCATCAAATCATTCTGACAAAAACCTCCAGACTATAGTCTTGAGAAACTCCTAATACGCCGTTTACAGACCTGAAATCACACCCATTATAAAGTGTTCTTAAGCTCTGTCTTCAGCTCCAGCAGTGGTCTTTTAACCATGTAAGGTATTCGTTCTGGACGAGATTTAAGATTGTGCAGGAATGAGAGCCATCTTAGCCTTAAAACAAAAACAGCTGTGGCTCCAGGCTACAATATGCAATAATCCTGACAATTTATAGTGAGCTGCATACTTGACAAATAAAAATATATTAGTCTTTTTGTTGTAGTCTTATCCAGGGTAAGTAAATTAGGCAGTGTGCCTCTGCCCATTACATTGGAGTGTTTCTTCTGGGTTTGCACGATTCCCAGGATGCACTTCTGCAATGATTGCATGGCATCCATCAGTACTCGCTAAGCTGAATTAGAGGAATAAGCAGCTGAGCCTTATTGATACTCCTGACTGTCTATTTCTCTGTCTCCTATTCGCGCACAAAGCATGAAAACTGGGATCTGGATGGGTAATTGATGTATGATTTGATGAGGAATATTTTGTGGCTTGTACCTTGGAGGCAGCGCATTTATGTTTAATACTTTCGTTCCACTGTTGGAAATATGACTTAAAAGGGTGCAGGATGACAACCACAACTTGAAATTATGATTTCTTTAACCTTTATCATTTCAAATCTGTTTTTTAACGTTTACAGCAATGTCAAGTAAAGCTACAAAAGGACAAAAAATGCCGGAGTTTTAGGTAACCGGACAATTTCTGAAGAAACTCTGGTGTTTAAATTGTTTAACATCCATCCAGTCACTCAAGTTAACTTTAACGCTCACCCTAGTACAAGATACATGAGGTCTTTGTCGTGCCGTTGGATTGTATGCGCCACGTCAGTGAGAAGAAGCAGCAGGAGAGCAGCTGTGCGTGAGGTGGAGAGGGTGTTGATTAATAGGATATCGTCCTCCATAGGAGGCCTCAGGAATCCAGCACAGGATGTTCGCATCCCCATAATCAGCGCTGTAGACAGTGATGCATGCTGGGCTGCTGTGGGAGCGAGGAGCTGGGTTTGTTCTCTGAGGACGTTGAGAATGTTGATGCTTTCAATTTCTCAAAAAAAAGGCTAATAAATATATGCACTTTTAAAATTTGTGCTGGCAATATGCCAGGGTGTTGCTATTTGGTCTTTCTCATGTACTTGATATTTAATTTAATATTCAATATGTCTACATTCTTTTTTAAATTTATTTACATTTTTAATTAATTGTTGACCTCTTTGTTATATATGAAATGTACACTATCGTTTAAAAGTTTATTAACTCTTGTTTCACCTCATTTCAACCTCCTAATTTTGCTGCTTATTAATAGTTAGTCAGGTAGTTAAGTTTAGGTATTTGGTTTGATTAGGGATGTAGAATATAGTCATGCAGAATCTGTGATTTATAAGTGCTAATAAACAGCCATAATAAACAGTCAAATATGTTATTAATAGGGATGCTAATAAGCAAGTTAATAGTCGGAATTGGTAGTATACTAAAGTTTCTTATTCTCACCAAGACTCCATTTATTTAATGAAGCATGCAGGAAAAGGATAATACAGTGAAAAGTTTATCATTTTTAATATATTTTGATAGTGTGCGGAAACTGGTAGTGGAGTAGTTCATACGTAGTTCGACATTCATTCAAAATAGAAACCATTTTAATATTATAGATGTCTTTACTGTTACTTTTGGTTAATTTAATAGATAGCACTTTATTTTAATTACCTATTCTTGCTATTAACTAGTTATTTTAGTGTGCATAATACTAGCATATTGGCTGTTAAATGCTAATTATAAACCATATATTAATGCCTTATTTGCCACGAGCATGGCCATATTTTAGATCCCTTAATTCTACCCCATACCTAAAACAATTACCTTATATCAGGTTGTAAATGGTTTTCATATACAGCTCTCATTATAATCTAACAAGGCAAATGAACATATTGTCAACCACTTGTATAACCGCAATAAAAAACCCAATCTTTTTTTGTTTCTTTTTTTTTTTTATTCAGAAATAATTTGTCATCTCTCACCCAATGTGTCCTGTATCCTATAGTATCTGAGCTGCAGGAGGAGGGCATGAACGCCATTAATCTCCCCCTGAGTCCCACACCTTTTGAGCTTCATCCTGAGGACATCATGCTAGGTAGGTGAACCCGTAGCCTTATTATTCAATTGATGCTCGCTCAGGTTAATAATATGCTCTTACACCTTCCTCCTTCCTGTCACTTTCTTGTCCTCACAGAGGAAAATGAAGTCCGCACCATGGTGGACCCCAACTCAAAAAATGACCGAAAACTCCAGGAACTCATGAAGGTTTGTGTTTAAATCCCAAAATTTTGTCATTTATTTATTCACCCTCATATCATTCCAATATCACGCCCATGATTATGCCCATATTAGGTGCTCATCGACTGGATCAATGATGTTCTGGTTGGGGAAAGAATCATCGTGAAGGACCTGGCTGAAGATCTCTATGATGGACAGGTTCTCCAGAAGCTCTTTGGTAAAGCATCTGTTTATTTCACAACATGTTTACTTTGTATTGGTTATATCTAAATATCCAAGAGAGCTCTACCTGAACTCCTCAAGATCTCCATCTTCCCTATTTTAATTTGGCCTTGTGTTTCCATCCCGTAGAAAAGCTTGAAGGTGAGAAGCTAAATGTTGCAGAGGTGACTCAATCTGAGATTGCCCAGAAACAAAAGCTGCAGACGGTTCTGGAGAGGATCAATGACGCTCTTAAGGTCTCTACCAGGAGCATCAAGTGGAACGTTGACTGTAGGTTCCTAGAGCTCCAGAATGAGTCATTCAAAAGCTCCTAAATCAGACAAGCCTCATGCACTGTTAAACATGGACCTGTATTGGACAGTGAGTCTTAAAGTGTCTACTTAGACATGCTGTGGTGCACAACATGGCAAAGTAACGTCTGTTTTAAACCCTATTGATGGATGTTCCTCATAGCTTAGAGCTTCAAAGACTTGGAAAACACTTAAGGTGATGTAACACTGTTTTTTTAGTTGATTTCAATTGCTCCGCTTCTGTGGAAGAGATTTATGAGGTAGACAGATTTATGCGCTATTGATTTTTGTATTTAATGGAGGCGAGCATTAATCCTGTGTTACAATTCACAGAGCTGAAGCTACATCTCCGCTTGTTTCGTGCCAATACTGGTTTTAATTCATGTAATTCAATGTATTTTCTCTCTTTTTTTATTTTTTTATATAAAACCAATTACTAGCGGTTCATGCTAAGAGCATTGTGGCCATCCTTCACCTGCTGGTGGAACTCTCACAGCACTTCAGAGCCCCTATTCGCCTGCCTGACCATGTGTCTATTCAGGTGGTTGTGGTCCAGGTACGTACCTCTGATTTAGACTATAATGTTCTCTAACCTAACATGTAATGTTTGTTGTTATGATGCTAGAAGTAGATAATATCAGCCGAGTAAGGTTTGCAATTGAAACATTCTGGTAAACTCGTAAGGCAAGTTCTCTCATAAGTCACACAGAAAAGTTCAATTGTTGTTTTTGACCTTCCAATCCCTGTTGAGAAAACTGCAGATGGTGGTTAGCTATGTTTTGAAGTCAAGATGCTGGTTTAAGCTGGTCCTTAGCTGTTCATGTGCTGATCCTTAGTTGGTTAGACCAACTTTTTTACCCCACAGAACACGATTTTTACAAGGAGACCAACACCAAAAATCGATTGGTCTAGATTTCGGGTGGGTTTGTTGTGAAAACCTGACAACCCTGCTAAAAAGCTGCAGTCCCTGTTGAAAAAAAACCCGCTAAAAGCCCAGACTGGTTGACTGGTCTTAGCTGGTTTCAGATGGTTTCCCAGCCTGGCTAACTGGGAAGTGGCCAAAACCCTTCAAAATCCTACCTGCTGACCAGCTTAAACCAGGTAAGACCAGGCTAGTTGACCAGCTAAAACCAGCCAACCTTCTCAAGCTGTTTTTTCCAGCAGGGGTAACTAATGGTAACTAACTGATGTTGATGCCATCTGTATTTTGTCTTAATATCTTTTAATTTATTTAAAAGGCTTAACTTTGCCACTGAACAGGTACAATTGGTAATAATTATTTTCTTGCTTTGTTTTGATTTTGAAGTAAATGTAACAGGTCTTTGATTAGCTTCAGTAACTGATGTTTTTTTCTCACTTTTTTTGCTTTCATTCAGTATTTCTTTGCTTTATTCAAATATATACATTTCTCATAATTATATCCGATATTTACTAGCTTTTTTTGATACTGACTCAAATATGGATAGTTATAGTCAGTCAAGTAGCTGATGCTAGTATACTTTTTAATATTCTCATTGCTTTGCTTTCTATACTGTCATTTTCGTCATCAGGAGGGCACCCTGTCCGTGTGCCGACACTTTTTTTTTTTTTGGAGACCGCATGGACTGTCCGCGTACAACAAAGTATGTGCGAAAAGAATGCTGAAAGAGTCAATTGGTGGCATTGCGCATATATCGAGTTTGTCTGTCCGCACTAATCCAAGATTGAGTATACTTTGAAAGTTGTGTGGACGTGGCCTCAAGTCTGCCTACACTAGACGTGATAAAGCATTGGTCTCAAACTCACTTCCTGGAGGGCCACAGCTATGCACAGTTTAGCTCCAACCAGCTCCAAATCACACCTGCTTGCAGGTTTCTAGTGAT
>JAUCNO010000585.1:1860678-1877085 GCA_032353835.1 Enteromius viviparus | reverse complement strand
ATATAAAAAAATATTTTTTTGTACGTATTTTTTATAAAACATTTTATTATATATATATATATCTAAAACAAATAAAATACATTTTAAAAAATAAAGATTTGAAAATTAAAATTACAATAAAAACTAAAATGGCACATTTAAAAATCAAATTAATTCTACAATACAAAAAATAGAAAAATATATAATAAATAAATAAATATTAACACATATACATATACATATATATGTATATGCGTGTTTGCCCTAAGTGTTATGGAGAAAGCATATTATTTCGTATGTAAGCTTTTCTGCCCCACAGAAAGCAAAGCAAAGCGAAAAATACCGCAGACACATGCCAAATCATTGCAAATTACAAATTATGGCAACAGTAAATGTTTGCGATGCGTTTTTTAACTATACAAAGAGTCAAAGATAAATTTGAAGTACTTCGCAACAACAATTAAACCTTAAACCCGCGCTTTGGAGAAAGCCTTAATTTCACGATCAATCTTCATCAGCGGCAGTTTAAAGGCTTTAGTTCAGAGTAGATATCATAAAAACAAGTTCTGGCGCGTTCATGAGAAAACGCTGGAAGGTACCAGAGCTCATTCTGTCTCCCTGAAGCACCAAAGGCCCTAAAGGATATATACACACAGATATACATATATACATATATATATATTTATAAAAATCCACTGCACACAGATCAAATTTGATAGAGATAAGTTATTGAAACTTTAGAAGGGGTTTCCCCCTGTAGTGATTCAAGGGTATAGTTTGGTAGGGAATGAAAGTAAATGGAGCACGTCACCACAGTCGCCCCAATGGCATCTGTTTTAAAGAGCAGGAGAGCAGGATCCAAACACATTAACAGATGCAAAATAAAGGTTTCTCCTAATGCAGTAATGACAGGGCTATTCTGAGAGAATCAGAAGTAATCCCATCATTTTTCTGCTGCTACACAGGACAAATTCTCATTGTATTTTTTTTCTCCAGTTGACACCACACATGGGGAACGTTCAAACACAAAAGATAAAGTTGGCAGAAGGTTAGGATACGGTCTCATTAGCTCGTCTAACCTTGCAGACATGCGCTGAAGAAAAAGGCCCGCTTTAAGTGATGCTGAAAAATGGCTTTTCCTCTCAAATAACTCTGCTGATAACCAGAGAGCCATCACACTCTATCAGACTCAGAAAAAGACTGTGTAAACAATGATAGCGAACGCATTCGAGACGATACACACACATTCGGTGTGTATGTGTGCGGTTATATTATGAGAGGACATTTTAAACACAGCATACTGTGATAACATCGGCTGGGTTTACCTGGTTTGCAACTACCATGTTTAAGATCCAGAAAGGTAGTGACATCAATGGTTTAATTGTAAAGCTATGGGACCACATTTACTCTTTGTCCTTTTTGTTTTCTTTTCACACAAAAAGTATTCTCATAGATTCGTAGTAGAAGTTTTAGTGTATCACAGACTATTTTAACCATGTCCTTACTACTTAATATTATATAATTTTATCTAATAGAACATTTCAGGTACTGTGTGAAAACAATTACATGTTATATGCCATCAAAAATACTAAAAAATATCTGCAAAACTGAATACACTATTATCCATAAATACAGTCTAAAAACTCAAATTAAAGAGCCCTGAGGGCAACACAGCTACTAAGTCTATAGAGAAAAAGATATCTGATTGAAAATATGTAAAATATTGTGAAGCTCTTCATTTCAAAAGCCTTATGCAACAAATCAGATCAGATCTGCCGCCGTCACAATCTGCTTGTGCATGTCATGTTTGGTTGAGTGCAGGACTGCAGGTCAGCATGGATCAGCAGCGGCAGCATATTCCTGCTCTGAAACTGATATCCGCCACTTCCTCTGACGCACAAAGAGCAACAATGTTGGCCTGACAACCAGTAACCATGGCGTCTGTGCACAGGAACTCTGCAAGAACAAGATTAAACCTGAAGTTTCCTTCTGGACGCCAGTTGCCATTTTATAAAGACTTGTAATAAAGTACAAAATTAGAATATAGAGTATAATATAGCACAGTATAAGAAGGTTTTAAACTAATTCAAATTGTGAAAATGCATATTTTGAAATTTTTGCATCAAATGTCAAGACTCAAAAGACCTCAAAATTTGGAATGTTAATTTGGAGGATAACATTTTTAAGAACTTCGATTTCAAATTTTAGAATATCAGTGTAGTTTCTTTTTGAACCCCACAACATATAATCAATCATAAAAAGCTTAATAAAATAAAATAAAACAAAACAAAAAATTTAAAAAAATAAATTAAAATTAAATTAAATATTTATTGATACAAACAGCTCAGCAATCTCATGTAATGTTAATGAAATAAAAAAGGCAAAAAATATACTTAATTTAATATGATATATATATATAATTAAAAAAATAAATAAATATATAAATAGAAAATCTGGCAGGGATTGTCATTATTCATGTATGTGTGTGTGTGTGTGTGTGTGTGTATATGTTTATATGTATGTTTGTGTGTGTTTGTGTGTATACATGTATAATTTTTTTTTTTTTAATAAATAAATACATAAGTAGAAAATCTGGCAGGTATTGTCATTATTGGTTTTGTTTACGGTGTTCATTAGAGTGGAAATAATTTCATTATATTATTCTTAAAATCAAGCTCATGGAAGAGCCGTGAACATGCAGGATGTCTTATCAGTGTTCAAAATCCAGCTTCAAAGCTTCCTGTTCCCATAATTCCCCATTAAACCTCCCATAACTCACTACATTACACCCAGAGGGAGGAGGCTCGATGTTCTCATGGACCAAAAAAAAGTTTTAATAATAAAAGTTTATTATTCCTTTATTTCCGTTCCCTTAATACCTAGGGGCCCAGTATATCTTTGTTAGATGTATGTTGTTTGCTAGAGGGTATCCGGGAAATCAGTCCAAACAAAACCCGCAAGAATCAGCTTTCCATTTGACAAAGTTATTTAGTGTAACGTGCATGCAGTTTGCACACGTTGAAATATTACACCGCAGGAAAACAGATAACAGAGCCTAGCAATGACAATAGTAAAAGTCCTGAGATGGAGCCAAGGATCACAGTAGGTTCTGCATGTGAATACAAAGGAAATGGGTTGACTTTTGAACTTGCAGCCAAACAATCCATCACAATATCAAAAACACTCAAGTAAAGAGACCACCACTTAAATCATTTAAGATAAAAGACCTGCGTCTCCACAAAGTAAAGGCAACGTGCTGGTGATTAAACTACTGTAATGTCCTGCTTTCCCTTTGATGAGATTTATGGTAGAGCTGCAGGACATGCGATTACGGGAGGTCATAACCAAGACGGGTGACAAGACACCCAAAAAAAAAAAAAAAAAAAAAAACAATTTAAAAAACGTCATTAGAAACAAGCTCACTTATTCTTCTCAATTCTTATATATATATATATATATATATATATTTAAAAATAACTTTCATTGGACAAAAATGGTCCTTTAAAATATATTATTTTAAATATATTATTTTTAGTATAAAATAAATGCATTCAGGTTTGGACAGAGATGTTTGACTTCTACCTTTAAAAGCCTCACTGACTTCTGCCCTTGGGATTTGATTGAGGCGAAATGACACATGAAAATATTTACTGATAAACCATCTGTTTCTAACAGAGATGTCAACATGTGTGTTGCTGACGCAATTCAGACTGACCTTTGAGGATATTAAAAAGATTGAAGCAGACATGAGGAGGTTTGGCAGACAGTAAAGCACAAAATCGAAGCATCTTCATACTGATTAACTGTTCTCCTTCTGTTTGCACAAATCCTGGGCTTCATTCCAATCAACCATAGAGAGAAATAAGCAAATAAAGCATTTTTTATATACACACAAAAATATGAAAAAAAAAAAAAAGATATATATATATATAAATACTACTAATAAAAGTTTTATAACTTTATATTTTTTTTTAAGTAAATGCCTACAAAGTATTAAGTGAAATGTTGCATTATTATTATTACTACTGTTATTTAATTATTTTATTCAATTTAAAATAGTAGCAAATTTATGCAACAATTACACAGAGTCTTTAATTGGCTTTCCTCAAAACTACTTTTTTACTCAACTCTTTGTCTTTCCAGGGCCAGGTAAAAAGGTCATGAAAGGCCACAAAGGAGGATTTGTGGAGAGAGGCCCACTACCGCATTGTGCTTTCCGGCCATCAGTCAACAGCCATCAGGCCTGAATCATCTTTGAGGGATAGTCATCTATCAAATCCTTAGGAATATCAATCACTGCAGGGTCAATGCAAAGGCGGTTCAAAGAAGAGCCACTTGATGCGGGTCTTTCATTTTAAGTCGCTAACCATGGCTTTCAGAGCACTCAGAGATGAAGAGAATGGATTCAGCCGTAAAGTAGGGTGAGGATAACAGCACACTTCAAATATTTTCTTCTAGCCACAAGTTAAATGCATTTGCAGCATGTTAAAATCAAATCAAATCAGAGGAGTGAACTTTAAATGGGTTTTTAAGCCTGATTGCAGGTCAGGGGCCAAACACCAAACAATGACTTAAAAAACCCAGAGAAAATGCGCTGGAGAAGATTTTTCTCAGCCTTATTATATAAACAAAAAGGACCAGTCAAATGCTTCAATTTTCTAATAATACTTATTATATGATACACAGACTAATTAATTAAAATAACTGCCAACAATCGCATATTAGTATTTGAAAAGCTTCATATGAGCATCACTGCTTTAAAACGAATGCTGATACAGGGCACAGTTACAAAAGTCTAGAGCATCTTTCAATAACTGCACTTTGAGATGAACAACAGTTTAAATAGGAGGGTATAAAAATATCCCAATGGATATGAGTCACAGTAGCATAAACCAACACAGTCCAGTGTAGCGTGTCTGTTAATTCCTCTGCGGTTTGGCTTTTTCCTTCACTTCAAATTACTGGGTTGTCATACATTTTACTTTCAAGTTGCGTCCCAGATTCTCTCAAGTCCTTGCTGCCCGAGAGACCTTGCATATTGCAAATCCAAAGGGAAACTGGTAAAAAAAAGGGTTTAACTTTCAACATTAGGGAAAAGATTTAAAGAACTTAAAAAAAAAAATAAACATGTTTTCCTTTCCCCCAAAAGCCACCAAAAAAAAGCACTGCTTTTAAACTGACAGGAACACCGATACAGATAACAATTTCTCTGGGACTGAATGTAGGGCCTGATCCAAAAGAAATTTATTAAGAACTAGAATCTAAAATCATATTGCAATATCTTAAATACCTCATGAGTTTTATGCATGCAAACTTTGAACAAAATAATATTCTTTGCACACAGACAGGTGTGTTCAATGCAATTGTTTTAATAGAAGGAAACGTCTAGTTTCAATATTTGCTCTTTAGACATTCTTTCAGACAAGTGAAGAATGCCACAAGGTAAGTTTGCTAAGACCCATTATCTTTTTGAATTACAGGCCTGAAAACTGTTTCTCCATTTCTGAATGGTCACCATTGGCACATAATGCAACAAAGACGGCAAAAATCCACACTTTTTACTATTGAACCTACAAATGTCTTCGTAACATTAACATTATGGTGCTGCCATCTTTCTGAATTTATCTTAACCCTCTGTAATTTGGCTCTAAACGTCGTTACGTTGATACGTTGAACGTTGATAATTGACACAGAATGACCCTATTTTCTCAATCCGTATAGAACTGTCCAACACATGGAAACCACCTTCAGGATAACCCCTAATAGAATTCTGTCAATCAACTTACAGAATTCAGGAGACACATGAAATGGTCCAAACTAGAAGTCCAACTGGATTATGGGTGGCCTGATACTGGCGACCCAGGAAAGCCTTCAGTCATTAGTGGATTTATAGCCAACATAAGGCTCTACTCAAGAGGGTCGGAAGAATTTCACCTTTCTGACCTGCTTAAGCCAGGCCCTAAGCTGCGGTGCAGTCTTTTGACTAAATGCAACGAAGCCATCTCTTCACGCTCATCAACTGTGTGCCTCCCAGAATGGAACGGCTTGTGTTGGTCATTGTGCATTTCACATCTTCTGAACAAGCGCTAGGCGGTTATTTGATTAAGCCGGTCCGGCGGGAGCACTCGGGTTACAGAAAATATTAGCCTTCAGCAGAACATGCTCGGGGACTGAACAGTCAAATGCAATGAACGGCTGACTTAATCAGCTCATTTTACAGGATTAGAGGCAAAATGGCTGACTATTGTGTTTGCTCAGGCACAGAGCCCTGCTCAAGGTGACCAGAGAAGCAGACTCACAGCTAAAATACAACATAAACGCTTTTGATAGCCGCTATATTATTCTTCAGTCAGCACTGTATCAACCTAAAAGCCAGAGTCACCATCAGGGGTCCCACTTAGGTCCTCTATGGTATTGCATACTTGTTAGCATTGCAGTTGCTCCAGGCTCAACAAGTCGGAGATTATAAAACGGATTATAGAAAGTGTCTTTATTTTTGCACACAAAGCGTATTACTACGTATTGTTTATGCTTATTAAAGCTACACTTATTTGAAAAATATAAGGGAAAAAAAGCAATATTTGTAAATATTATATTTATTTAAAACTATGATTTTCTATTGGTTTCTATGTTTTCAAATGTATTCCTGTGATAAAGCTAATTTTTAGCATCATTTTTCCAGTATTCACTTTTATTACTTTTGATCAATTTAACCAGACCTGCAAACTCAGAGAAAATAAACAGGTGACGGGAGGGGGGTTATGCGCACGCGAGTGCTTGTATTGCGCGCAGATGACATGTCACGCACGTGCGAGAGTTTGAAATGGGCTCCCGTTTCCTTGCGTGTAGATCTGTTTTCCTCTTGCGGATATGATTTACCGCGCGCCCCAGCATCAGTGGTGCGCTCGCTTATTTTTGGCACCTCCCTGTCTTGACAGGCACAAGCTCAGTTGAGATTCCGATAGGCCCAAATCGACACCCCACCCCTCCTCTCTAAAAAACAATTCACGTGAATGACCCAATTGACAATGAAAACGGCGATTGACGTTTGCAGGAATGTTTAACGTATGCTGAAAAAAAACTATGAATTGCTTTTCCAAAGAAAACACAACTTGCTTTTCCCCAAACCTTAAAATACACATTTAGTGCATATGAATGCATACATAAAATGTATGTAATTGTTGCATAAATATTTTACATCTTGAATGTAGTTGCACCTGCAGAAAGCAGCTGAGTCACTGCACCACAGACGGCAGCGATGCGCCACAGAGCTGAGATAGCAGCACACCTCAGGATTCTGCCAACACACTCTCAAGCAAAATACAATCCTGCTCTCAGGGCAACAAACACCTTTCTGTACTGAACACTCCCAGGGGAGCCTATACAGCAATCATCAGTGATGTCTATTCTGCAATATTCATGACAAATTAATTTGTTCTTGTAAGCTATAATGCGTGACTTTCAAATGGGGATACAGACTTAAAGTGATAGTTCGCCAAAAAAAGAAATTAATTAATTTCCGTGATAGTGTTAGACCTAAGTAAGACCTTCATTCATCTTTGGAACACAAATGAAGATATTTTGGAGGAAATCCAAGAGCTTTCTGACACACTCAATGGCAAGAAAGGTATTAACGACATTGTTAAAATAGTCCATGTGACAACAGTTAATCCATAATTTTATAAAGATCTTTCTGCACAAATAAAACAAAACTAGCAACTTTATTCAACAACTCTTCTCTAAAGTGTCAGATGACACGCATTCACAAAAGTACCACGATGTTGCTTTATAATAGAATACAAATCTGAGCAAATCTAATGAAGTCATGCTTCTGGTTACTACTACTAAAGCAAACGTCAAAATACCTTGAGGCAGGTATGAAGTCACAGACAGGTGTGCTAAAAGCCTAATAAACATACAACCTATTTAAACACACAGACCACTAAAAAAACTCTTCAGTCAACAGTCAGCTGTGGTCGTTCTGTGGTTTCCTGACATCCAGATGTTCCCCAAATAGACCTTCCACAGAAGCTCAGGTGCAGTGAGAGAAGCCTCTATGAGTCAGCTCTCATTATCTTGTTAAAAGGTGGACAGAGAGGGCTGACGGCCCCCCGGATGACTCACAATGACTCATAGAGCTTCGGATGACAGATTCACACTGTAGAAATCACTGCTGAGCCTTTAAATTATACCAGGGCCCCGCAAAACACAGCTCCAGCACGCACAGCCACCCTCAGGGAATTTCGCTGTCGTTAAAAGCAGATAAGTCACGGCCTCCAGACAGAGAAGTGCCCGTCGAGCGGGATACTATCAAACCTGTGTTTACGCTACTGTAAATCACCGGTGAAACTTAAATAAATCAGAAGTTGTAAATGAGCGATAACAAAAGTAACGCCAGAGACTGTTGGCAACAAGAGAGAAACCCGACGCTCCCAGTGTGGGTGGACAACAAGAGAATATAGAGCATTTTTCAGTGGGAATAGAAAGTGTGCAGACCTCAGGCTAAGATAGTGGGGTTAGTAGTTATGTAAGAGTGATTAGATGACAAACTAAGAGACAGAAAATGAAAGCATTTTATTATAAGGTGGAATACGAATTCATGAAAATTAAAAGTACAAAGAACGGTTGGTCCATCCCAAAATGAAAATAAGTAACGGGAGAAGAACGGTATGCTGATGATGTGCTAATTTTGTTTTCTTTGCACAAAAAAAGTATTCTCCTCGCGTTGCAAAACAGACGTTGATTTGGAATGATGTGGGGGTAAGGGATTAGTTATAAAAAAAAAAAAGCAAAAGTAAAAGACTCACATAATTAACTTTATCTATACAAATAAATTAAATACTTTATGAATAATAATAAATACATAAACTTATAAATACTTCATAATTGTGTGAAAACACTGAAACCTGCATTAGTACACAAGGTCTGTTGTTACTGCACTCAAATATAGCATCCAGCCTGAGCACACTTAAGAGTGTGCTTTGTACACCCAGGCATGGCATCTTCCCCTGGGTCTAACATGAGATGCAGCTGACATTTTGTTCACTAAAAGCTACCACTTACGGGCTCATCCAGTCAAAAGCATTCCTGTTATTGGTCCACTAACAGACTCTGATGACCAAAGAGATTGAGTCACCTGTCTGTTCCTATCTTGTGTCTCTTGTTAGCCCATTACACTTGACCCTTAGTCCTGAACTCAGTGTCTTGCTTACAGCACAGTAGACTGCTGAGGCACATGGGACAACATACTGTACTGAAGGTGGGCTCATATGTACACTAAACAAACAACCGAGACAAAAGAGGAGGTTTTATGTAAGGGGGGCTGGAATGTCTGTGCATGTTTGGATGAGGAGAACAAGCGTATTCATTGTTGAAATCGACTGAATGTTCTTAGCTGTCCTTGCTTGCTCGGATGTTTAATGGTGGGATTGTGGGTATGTGTTTACCTTCGTCCTGACCGCCACTGGCCTCCTCCAAGACTAAGCGGTTCATGCAGTTGATTTCCCAGTCCTGAACATCAGTGTTCCAGAGGGCTGGGATCAGGACATGATGCTGGGAGCTAGACACACAGAAACACAGTCAAACTAAGATAAGACGTTTTACATTTTCCACATAAATTTACATTTTCCAAAAACCCTAATATTAACCAACAGAAGTTTTTATATACACTGCTCAAAATAAAGGGAACACTAAAATGACACATCCTAGGTCTGAATTAATGAAATATTCTTATTAAATACTCTGTTCTTTACATGGTTGAATGTGTTGACATGGAGGGCTGTTCGGCCTTTAAAGAAATGCCACTAAACACCATTACTGACCCACTTCCAAACCAGTCATGCTGGAGGATGTTACAGACAGAAGAACGTTCTCTACAGCGTCTCCAGATGAGCTGCACTACCTGAGCCACTTGTGTGGGTTGTAGACTCCGTCTCATGCTATCCCTAGAGTAAAAGTACCGCCAGCATTCAAAAGTCAACAGAACATCAGCCAGAAAGCATAGGAACTGAGAAGTGGTCTGTGGTCACCACCTGCAGAACCACTTCCTTTATTGGGGGTGTCTTGCTAATTGCCTACAATTTCCATCTGTTGTCTCTTCCATTTGCACAACAGCATGTCATATTTTATGTGATTGTCAATCAGTGTTGCTTCCTAAATGGGCAGTTTGATTTCACAGAAGTGTGATTGACTTAAGAGTTATTTTGTGTTGTTGTGTATTTTGTGCAGTGTATATTAAATATGCTTTCCACAAAAAAAATGTAAAAATATCAGCACAGCTATTTTCAACATTAATAATAAAACGTTTCATGAGCAGCACATAAATATATTATATTACTGTACTGTATTGAAAACTGGAGTAATGACTGAAGACAATTTACATCACATAAACAACATTTTAAAATATTAAAATAGAAAACAGATTTTTTTTAATTGCAGTAATATTCAACTATCAAATAAATGATTTCTTGCTAAACATGCAAGACTTCTTTCGAAAACAATATAAAATCTTAACCACCCCTAACTTTCAAACAGTAGTTTATATATATTAAATGTTATATATTAACTCAGTGAGCAACACTCATGTCTTTGATAACGTCATTCAGCAAAAGGTGTTTTCCCGGCCTTCCCACATCAGCTAAGGTGAATTCCTGCTTTTCCATGATAATCGGTCGGTAGTGAAGCAGCACTAAAAGGTTTCAGTGCGTTCAGTCATAATGTCAGCTGATGAACATGTTACATATTCAGCAGCTGGGAATGAAGCTCACAGAGCATGTTACAGCACTCAGGTGCAAAGACACCTGCCTGGCACAATATCAGCAAAATACAGATCAATTATAAACATGTTGGTATGAAAAAGCAATGAAAGGTGTCTAAAGTTGAGGGAAATGAGCCAAAAAGCTATACAATATTCACACAAAACAATACATGTTTAATATGGAAAACATGATGAATGTTTTATAATCAGAACAAACACTTGGATGGATGGATGTTTCAAAATACACCGAGAGAAAAGCACTATGACACAAATGCACGTGCACACACAGATTGAGCGCTGAAACATTAAGTGCCCTCATGTGACTTGCAAGAAGATTATAAATAATAGTTTCCTCGGGCAATGCCTCAAGAGAAGATTAAGATCGGCTGGAAGTGAAGTTTAGTTCAATTCCAAACACAGAGAACACAGACGGCATGGTGAAAATATTAAAGCTAGCAGAGAATCTGACTATAGCCAATATCACTCACCAAGACCAAATTATTTTCACCTGTTCTGCCATGTCAAGTATTTCTGCGTACAATAATAAAATTATACAAGAAAATCGAAAAATGAGAAAAAGGGATAAACTGAAGTTTGAATGTGGGAAAAGATGGTGGGGGAGGGATTTGTGGTATCAAGAGGTCGTCCAAAATACGGTGTTCATTTCTCTGCATTTAACCGCAGTGATTTACAGTAAAGGAATGTGAGTTTGTAGTAAGGATTACTCATTTACAAAAGGTAAACTCATCTGGCCCGTTGCCTTGACCCCAGTGACAGCCAAAGACAAACCCAGTCGATGTGGAAACAAGTTTTGCCTGAGACACAATGTTCTTGAGAACATGGGTTCTACTTCACTGCACATTAATTATTCTTCTATGTAAAAATGTGTTATTTATGGAAGCGCATTTCCGTCAAGCTAAATAATAAAAAGGAACTTATGATTTTTAGGATTTCTGGAAGTGTTGAAGCTCTATTTATTTAGATTTTGTAACAGAAATGGGCTACTGTAGTTATTAGGCTATATTTTTGATGTCGCAGGGCAGTGAAACCTCAATATTTTTGAACAAAGTTGTGCTACTTTCAACTTGAGCATATTTATCGTGACTCAAAACAGTTCAATAGGAATGCAGAAAGGCTCTCTGTGTGACAAGATGACATTACAGCAAGCCTCGCACACTTCCCGTGTTTTCCCAGAGCTCCGACTGCACTACAGTAACTTTCTCAAATCGAAAACACAGGGCGGTGGAAAACTCAAGGGGCATCGAACAGGTTTTCTGCAGAACAAGTTGGGGCACTTGCTCTGGAGAACAAACAAAAAAAACGAATTTGCTTCCACATTACCCGTCAACGATCATAATCTCAAATCGGAGACAATAATGTTATCCTGCATGCGACCTGGCAGCAAATAATCATGATGCAGACATACTTAACAGAACTAAAGTCTGCGATTCTTAAGACGCATGCGCTGACATCTGGTCGAAAACTCGAGGAAGAACGCTTATGGTTTGTGAATTCCATATCAGATCTCAAATTACGGTTTGAGGAATTAACTGCTAATGCATTCTTCATCTGACCCTGAGGAGAAACTAATAAGTGCATGCTGACGGATTATGCGTTTATTCTTTTCAAAACTACTCACAAACAGCATCACAGCTAATTGTGGTTCTGATCATATGAACAAAGAACTTGGATATAGCTAATGAAAACAAAACAATAAACAGATTAGCGGGATAAATTCAGTCAGGTGACATCATTGCTTAACTCATAAAATCTGTCTGGAGAAGAAAAATCATTATTCTCGTTTGAAGATGCAAGAGTGGCTCAAAAAGTGCTCATTTTAATATCCCATAATACGAATGTCAGGAAGCAGATGGCTTTTTACACTTTCCTGTTAAATGTTTCCCAAATGCACTAAATAAAATGAGAAGAACAGAAATGAAATGAGTCTGTGCGCAGGTTATTTTGAAAGAAAAAAACAGAAATTCAGTGTCTAGTTACACCTGGTTTTCCCTCTTTTTATTCCAAAGAACCTGCAGAAAAACCTGCAGAAAAGAAACGGTCAACTTTCCTGTTTGTAATGTCTCTAAATATTCAAATACCTTTTACGCATATACTTTGTGTCCCAAATCCACTTTTAAACTTACAATGATTTTCTATCATAAATACCAAAATAAACCATGGCATGATAAACTGTGACATAAACTAATAGTTTTAGTGTGTATTAAATCATTATTAAATTATAGAAATATAGAATATACATATAAATTATAAATTGACATTATATAACTACAAAAGAGCCTTAGAAAGACAAATAAGAGACTTGTTTTATTCCAAAAATGTTCAAATTCAACAAATGAAGGAAATGGCACTAGTGAAAGCAGAGGAAGTTAAGACTCACTGGAACAGAGATGACGTAGACACTTTCTTCAGAAGACGGAAGCTCAAGTAAGGAAGTGGTCAATAATTAAGCCCCTTAGCTTTTAAACAGGGCCCGGGCAGATGCACTTCTGAGAGAACAGCAGGGAGACACATTACATCCTGGCCTATGACATCCCTTTAGGACAGATCCGAGACCAGCTCTCATCTGTCCTGACACAAACAAGTACATGAAAACTGCCATTTGACCTAATAAAAGCACCTATAAACACAACATAGCACGTTGGCCTGAAGGTATCCGCTTTAAACAGGTCGAGTATACACGCTTCTGTTAGGCCTTCAGGCCGAAAACCAAATGACCTGGAACCTGGATCATATCAAAATGAGTCAGAATTAAAGGGATTTTCCACCCAAAAATGAAACTCTGTCATTATTTAATCACTCTCATATCATTCCAAATCTTAATGTGTTTCTTTCTTATATGGAACAGAAAGGAAAGAAGATATTTTGAAGAAAGTAATCCTAATCCACAGACTTTCTAAAAAATATTACTGAAATTATTTGGAAACTATTTGGTTACAAACATAGTAATTTTTAGATCTCGTCGACTGGTTTTGGGTTGCATTAACTACTAAAGTACGGACAAAAACACTTGAGATGGAGAAAAAAAAAAAAAAAGGATAAATATCACTTTTTTACCCCGTTTTGGGTCTTTCACCATATAGACAAAAAAAGTCAATAGGATCTGAAAATCTTTTTTTCCACTGATTTTTGGGTAAACTATATCTTAATCTCACTGTAGATGACTTTTCATTTAAGCAAAACAAGATACAAAATCCATCCTTGGATCAAAGTCGAATTTTGTTTTCCCCCACACTGCCATTACAAACAATATCTTTAATGGGCTTCTCGTGATGAAATATAAATAGTGCGCCACATTAACGAGTGCATTGGAGAGAGGAGGAAGGGGAAGTTTCTCAAATACAAACAAAGCTGACCTCTGTGCACAGGCAGGTTTGGGAGCAGCAAACCTTCCAGCTTTGATCCTGAACTAGCGGCTTTCCGCCATTACCAGGTCATGGAGGTTCACTCAAAGCATTCCTCGACTTAATAGGTCACTACGCTAATAGATTATGTGGAGATGGGTGGGAGCGGGTTGACACAGGTATGCAGGATCACTCAGGGACTGTGACACACTCAGAGGACTCTTACACATGCAGTAAAGAAGAAAATGTCTTAACAGCAAATGCATCCTAAAATAATTTAGAGTGGGTGATAGACGCGATTAACCGGCAGTGATTTTGGATCATCACTATGACGGTTACACACTCACATGACGTTGCATTTATTTGCATGCATATTTTAGCATTGCGGTTTGAAATGCAATTAGCTGTAAAAGACAACTTATTTTGCAATATGCTGTATCTACTGTAGTTTTTGTCCTATTAATAGCTAGTTTCTTATTGAATTGCATATTAATTATTTGTCTGTTTACTTGAGCTTGTTTTTTTCTTCTTAATTTAGTCTATACTGACACTGGTGACAATAGCGATGTCATTTCTATGGTATCGAAATCTGGAAATCATAAAGACCTTATTTAAAGCAAAAATACATTTATAATAATCTTACAAAAGAACCCTGAAAAAATGTACCAATTATAACTGATCAGTCAGTCATTTGCAGTGATTCAGGGAATTATAGTTCATTCCCTAATTAACCCTAAGAGGACCTTTGGTCTCTTATCCAGATTTTTTTTCTCCTCAAATTAAAGTTTATAATGTTGTGATTCATCTCAGAGGCGGTTAAGCTTGTTAAAGGCTTAGAAGTCTTTATACAGGAATTCTCTGATAATCATTACGCTGTGAATGGATTGGATGGAAAAATACTTCCAGAATAAATACAGCTGAAAGAAAAAGTGTCCGGTTACACCCTAGCAATCCCATCAACATCCTAAAACAGCAGTCACCTACAACATCTCAACAACTTAAAACTCACAGTAACAACTCAGGACGCCCATAGCAACAACCTAGAAACCACTTGGTTTCTATAACCTCATAACACTTCGCATTCAAAACACCTTAACAACTGCAGAGTGATGACCTGGCAACCACCCACAACTTCTTCAGAAATAAGCTGTAGTAGTAATACGCTAAAAAGCAACAACAAAGAAACACTTTCAGCTAGTATTCAGTGACTAATATTGAGTTTAACGTTAATTCGAGCCATTAAAGATGCTTTGGATGGGTGGACTGAGCTTCTGGCTCTTCTCCAAGCCTTAAACAGCATTGAGGTGAAGTGAGCCGGTGAAAGTGCGAGGTCTGTGTGACTAAATCGAACGAGACTAATGATAACACTAAAGTAATCAATCAGCTTTTCACACGACCTGTGTGTGAATGGAGCCCTTCCTACGCTGGTCTTCATGTTGACTTAGCAGGCAGACACGTTGAGAACGGCACACAATTACGAATTCGCCTTGCACTTGATGTTAAACAGTGTGTGCATGTCGAGCCGCTTGAGGACTGAATCTATATGCTCACTTGCAAACAGAACGAGGCCTTCGAGAGACATGAACTGAAACAAACAGGAGATAAAAAGTTTTGAGAGCAAAACAGAAACCGGCTCCTCCACTGTTTCATGACATCAGTCCTGGACTCGCTCGCGTGTGGTGCTGCTCATCTGAAACCTACACCTCAGATAATTACAGGGCTGTGACAGTCAGACGCTTTATGACACACCCTAGCGTAAGCACACACACTCGCTCACGCTTCAGAAAAAATAGCAGTCGTCCTCTGTTTTTGTATGTCATCATTGGACTCTTACTGGAGGATGTTGTGGAGCCAGAGCAGAGAGGCCCGTGGGATGCAAATGATCCACACTGCTCATTTAGTCACAAGGTCGGGTTTTCATTGAAATGTACAGAATATGAGAATATTAAAACGGCTGCTTTTATTTGACAGGAGAATAGTCTCACAGGCCCTCGTATTTTTTAGATATGAAAACAAAATATAGAACAGCTGAAGGACCAGTAGTCTGCAGTCGCTCTGGAAAAAAAAAAAAAAGATGCTTGTGTGAGATAAATGAAAAAAAATGGTTATTTTCAGAAACGTAATCTGGTTAAGCTCAGACACAATTTACATTAGCAATAAATTATATAAACAGCATAATTTGCAATTAAAAGTAATAATAACATGATGGGAATAAATAAAAAATTAGGGTGTTTTTTTTTTTTTTTTTTTTTTAAGTAATTATTTTCCCATTTCTGCAATTTTATGTAAAGAGATGCAATGTTTTAACAC
>JAUCNO010000585.1:1848470-1860578 GCA_032353835.1 Enteromius viviparus | reverse complement strand
ATGGTGTGGGGTGGCTGCACAGCCCTCCATGTGCTCGCCAGAGGTAGCCTGACTGCCATAAGGTACTGAGATGAGATTTTCAGAGCCCTTGTGAGACCATATGCTGGTGCGGTTGGCCTTGGGTTCCTCCTAATGCAAGACAATGCTAGACCTCATGTGGCTGGAGTGAGTCTGCAGTTCCTGGAAGATGAAGGCATTGATGCTATGAACTGGCCGCTCGTTCCCCAGACCTGAATCCAATTGAGCACATCTGGGACATCAGGTCTCGACTATCCACCACCTCAGGTGCATGCCCAGGCGTTGTAGGGAAGTCATACAGGCACAAATACACTACAGAGCCTTATTTTGACTTGTTTTAAAGACATAACATTAAAATTGGATCAGCCTGTAGTGTGTTTATCCACTTCAATTTTGAGTGTGAGTCCAAATCCAGACCTCTATGGGTTAATAAATTTGATTGCCATTCATAATTTTTGTGTGATTTTTGTCAGCACATTCAACTATGAAAAGATAAAAGTATTTAATAAGAATATTTCATTCATTCCGATCTAGAATGTGTTATTTTAGTGGTCCCTTTATCTTTTTGAGCAGTGTATATTGACAGAGGAAATTGGGGTTTTGGGATGTAACAGATCTCTGTCTGTCTATGAGTTATTTGTACAACATTGAAGAACTGCATGTTTCATAGTACAGTATATATCATCTGGGACCTTTACTGAAGCTTTAGTACATTTCTCTCAGTAAGGGTGATCAACAACATATTGCATGATGTATCTGAGAGCAAACCACGTCTCCCTTGCAGTGGAGACGATCTGGTCGGCAGGCAGCAGGAATCCATATTTACCAGTGTCACGTAACTCGAAGGCAAAGGAATATTTGATGCCACGTAGATAAGCCCAGTCAACACTTGCCCCACTAGCTTGATCTAAAAAAAATAATAATTTTGCAATACTGAGAGAAAATTTTTCCTGGATGTTATATATATAGATATCATAACACTCAACAATAACACAACAATGACACACATTTACTGTGTAGCATAGACCTTTCAATATGATGTGTCTGATTCTTTAAAATATACAACTATACACAAAAGTTGTCACTGGAGTAGAAAAAGGTACAAGATTGCATCTTATACCAACTAAAGAGGGAATAGTTTACCCAAAATAAAAACATGCTTTGGACAAAGTGTCATTATGGATTTTGGACTCGTATTTTGGTCACTTGTCTAATATAGACACTAAATGCAATTTGTACTAAAATGTATTTGGGGTAACTGTTTCTGAGAAACATAATTCTTCTATGGCATCAAAAACTTGAAGTTTCTTGTCTCTGTAAAATATAACTACTTCCACAATACACTTACCAACAGTATGGAAGACGCTTCCAACTTTATAAACTGTGCCATGCCAGGATTTAAGGGCTTTTCTTGCCTTTGTGGCCACATCATGCTGGGAAAAAAAAAAAAACAATGTTAGTTTGAGACCATAAAACAGAAAAGATTAATAAGAAGACCAGAGAGGTTTATGGGAGTAGATATTTTTACCAGTTCTGGCCAGTCAGGAGCATCTTCGCCGATATAGCCATACGGATACATTAAGAGCTGCATGTAAGAGTGAAGGGACATGAAGGATTTGAAGTTGCCGTGGCTCGTGATGAATTTTGCAATGTTTTTCACTTCAATCTCAGACTGAACAGAAGGGCCACGGTAATCTTCAGCACAGGGGTCATTGCTTGCTCCAGGACCTGGAGAGAAAATGTACACACATATTCAATACAGCCAAATCCTACAGATGCAACAAGAAAAAATAACAGTATGAATTTACCACCAAATTCAGCATCCCAGTTTCTATTGAGGTCCACTCCGTGGCATTTGGGATTGGAGGTCGCAGACCGGTTCTTACGCCAGAAACGGTAAAGTGGCTGAGGTAATGTTAATGTTCATTAATTTATGCAATATTAAATGCTACATATATTTGTGCTTTACAGAAACCAGTAAATTGCTGCTTACATTGGAAGAGCGGTGACTGAAGACATATCCATCAGGATTGGCCACAATCATCAAGTAAATATCCATTTCACTAAGTATTCTGGGCACAGGGGCACGGTTTTCCTTAAAGTGTTTGGCAATCTACAAAGTAAAAGTTCAGAATGGTAAAATTAGTTTTTATAAGTTTACTTTTTCATCTTTCTCACCAATTTTTTTCTACTTTTAGATTTGGCTAAATTTGTTATTTTCTTGAGACTATTTTCGCAACTCTGTCTAAACAGAGGTTTTTTTTGGTTTATTTTGAAGTCTAGCTAAGACATGAATGCTACTATAAACTAGTTAGTAGAGTTCATTGCTGCGGAGAAAGCTCCCTTTGCTTAAAATAAACTAAACTAAAAAATTGCTACTGTGCATAAAAGTAAAAAAAATAATTAATAAAATCTTGTTTAAAAGAACCTCTAAGCATCCATTTTATTAATCAGGAACATTTTCCCAATAATAGGCATCTAAAAAAGGGTCTTTTAAAAGTTTACAGTTCAAGTGATCTACAAAACTACATGTGCTGGCAGATATCATTAGAAAAGAAAAATACAGTCTTACAGTATTTACTACAATAGTCTACCAGAAAAAAAACTAGCTCTCAATGCACTATGACAAACAGCCCCTAAAGGTATAATTCTCCAGAAATCTCCCTCACCCTGTCAGCAAGCCACACTGCAGTAGCATGAGAAATCCACTCCCTCGCATGGATCCCAGCATCAATCCAGATCGCTGGTCTCTTCTCTCCACCAGTGCTGAACTAGATGCATTATAAATATATAACAAATCAGATAGTGGTATGTAGATATCAATCTGAGTTTTTAAGCATATGATCTGTTTACCTTCAAGACATACATGGAGCGGTTCTCATAAGTGCTGCCAATATTCACTTTAGAGATCAGGTTAGAATGATTTACAAGGGTGTCCATAAAATTGTAAATCTGAAAGGAGTGATTAAAAAAAACAAAATCAGATGTTTTCCTAAGGTTATAAGTATTGTTTTTTTTGTGTTTTGCAAAAGTCAGGACATGTACTTACAGTCTCCAGGTCGTGATAAGCAGCAAAGTTGAAATTTTTGGTCTTGCTTTCCATTTCTGCATTGTGAACCATTTCTTCTCTCTCTCTGAGCAAAAGTTCCTGAGACACAAAAAAGTTGTGTAATACTGAAAAATTGCAACTATTTAAATGTATAGGATTATAATCAATGTCTTGACATTCTTCTACAAATTGTGTTATTTACAAAATGTTATTTTTTGTAAATAACCCACTTGCACATTATCGATCATGACAGTGAAAGGGATGTTGTTTTTCTTCAGGAAGTTCTTGACAGCATACAGACTGGAGTGAGGCACACGGATGTCAACAGGTCGTTCAGTAGAGATGGCATGAGTCCAGAAATCTAGCTACAGGATCACATAATACATATAATCCACAATTTCCGAGATGTCCATGTCATATTGCACATATATGATCAAACAAAAGTTAACATATGTCAGCAGGCATTTGACAGATACCCCAGAATCCACGTCTCTTTCCAGCGGTTTCAAAATCTGAATGTGATCTTCAGATTCTGCTTGGATCCTGAGAACTTGGTCTCTATTAAGAAAGAAAAAAAGACAATTAAACATTATGAACAAGAAACAAGGCTGGTATGGTTATATGTTATAAAAGAAGAAAAATGATCTAAACTTACCCATTAAAGAGCTCCAAACAGTGAACTGTGACCAGAAGCACAAGATAGAGTCTCATGTTCTCTGGGAATGATCTCTACTGTAGGTCTTATTCATGTAGAGCAGCTCTTATACACTCAGAAAGCTTTCACAGCTCTTCTAACCATATGATGACTTGCATACTTAAGTGACACCCTTAAACTTCCTTCGGTATATTCAGAGAACTGCTCTAAGGCTAGGCCTGAGTTGTAAAGTCAACTGAAAAGTGTAAGGCTACAGTTTTTTCTTGTCCTCTTGTGTATTGGTATATTTATGGTTGCTGGTTGGTCAAGAGGAAACATAAACTTGGATCCTGTCCCTATAGGGATGGACTTTTTAGAACAGGTCACATAATAATGCCTTCTGTAATAATGGTGTCAGCAGAGAAACAACCACTTCCTATTAACTATGACACTTCAAACTGCTGATGAAAGTTTGCCAGACCTCTCGATGGTAAACCCTACTTTATCGACGACATACTGATCAATTGTGAACCATACACATTTTTAAAATCAGTCCGTTAATAAATGGAAAGTTAACACAATTAGGGACTAGAAAAACCTAAATTAAAAAAGAAAACACTGATTCTCAGTCATTCAGTTTTACTGAACAAAATTAATCCAAATTAGGCTCAATTACTTGAATTCACAACTTTACTGATACATTAGTAAATTGGGAAATATTTCTGAAACTGGTCTGTATCTATCTTTAATAATGATGTCAGCTGAGACACAACCACTTCCTGTTAACTGTGCCACTTCAAAACCACTGATGAAAGTATGCCAGACCTCTCAGTGTTAAACTTACTTTATTGAAGCTTCACTACATTTCTCTCAGTAAGGGTGATCAACAACATATTGCATGATGTATCTGAGAGCATACCACGTCTCCCTTGCAGTGGAGACGATCTGGTCGGCAGGCAGCAGGAATCCATATTTACCAGTGTCACGCAACTCGAAAGCAAAGGAATATTTGATGCCACGTTGGTAAGCCCAGTCAACACTTGCCCCACTAGCTGGTTCTGAAAAGATTTTTTTTAAATGTCCAAAAATGGTCACTGAATGCAATTTGTACTAAAACATTTTCAGTGTAATGTAAACCAATGACAAAACCATGCATAGTTTAGAACACAGAAATAAAAATACAAGTTCTTCACTGGCATCAATAGTTCTATGAAGAACCTAGAACATCTATAGAACCTTTCCACTGAACAAAGGGTTCTCTATAGGGAGGAACTTTTTTTAGATTTTTTAGAACAATAGAGATAGTTTAAATTATTAAAATCTCTAAAAATAAATTTAATTACTGCAAAACACACTTTTTGTAATGTATACTTTAAATGTGATATTCCATGTCTTGGTAAATTGATAAAACAATCCACTTACCAATAATGTGGAAGATGCTTCCAACTTTATAAACAGTGCCATGCCAGGAATTAAGGGCTTTGCTTGCCTGTGAGGCCACATCATGCTACAAAAAAAAAAAAACAAATCTCACTGTGAGATCATAAAATCTGACAAGATTCAGAAAGTCAAAGAGGTTTATGGGAGAAGGTTTGCTCACCAGTTCAGTCCGGTCAGGAGCATCTGTGCCACTGAAGCCATACGGATACATTAAGAGCTGCATGTAAGAGTGAAGGGACATGAAGGATTTGAAGTTGCCGTGGCTCGTGATGAAATCTGCAATGTTTTTCACTTCAATCTCAGACTGAGCAGAAGGACCGCGGTAGTCTTCAGCACAGGGGTCATCGCTTGCTCCAGGACCTACAGAGAAATGAATACACATTTATTATAGCAAAGTCATTAAGATCTGTTGCAACAAGAGAAAATGACCACAGGAATTTACCACCAAATTCAGCATCCCAGTTTCGGTTGAGGTCCACACCGTGGCATTTGGGGTTAGAGGTCGCAGACCGGCTCTTACGCCAGAAACGGTAAAACTCCTAAGGAAATGTTAATTAGCTATTTATGTAATTACAAAAGCTTATTAAATGCTTCTAAATATTTATTTGTGCTTTAGGCAAACCATTAAATTGCTGCTTACATTGGAAGAGCGGTGAGTGAAGACATATCCATCAGGATTGGCCACAATCATCAAGTAAATATCCATCTGACTAAGGATACTGGGAACAGGGGCACGGTTTTCGTTAAAGTCTGTGGCAATCTACAGAGTCAAAAAGTTAACAACGTAAAAAAAAGATAAAACATTTAAATAACATTTTTAAAATAATAAAAATATATATATATATATGTTAAATAAAAAAAAAAATTATGAAAGTTTTTGCACATGAGCTCTTTTTCTAAAATTTTATAAATAAATATTAAATAAAAGATAAAAGATCTTGCTACTAAAAAATGTGTAAACTACAAAAGCTAAATGTGCTGGCAGAAATCATCTTAACTGTCTGAGAAGAAAAATAAGAAAGCAGCTCTGAATGTACTATGATAAAAAAGACTGTAACAACCATTTGGTATAATTGGTATAATTCTCCAGCAATCTCCCTCACCCTGTCAGCAAGCCACACTGCAGTAGCATGAGAAATCCACTCCCTCGCATGGATCCCAGCATCAATCCATATCGCTGGTCTCTTCTGTCCACCAGTGCTGAACTAGATGCATTATAAACATGCATGCAATTATATCATACAATCACATGCATACAAAGTGGTACAAAGATATCAGTATGCAACCTGAGTTTATAAGCATATGAGCTGTTTACCTTCAAGACATACATGGGGCGGTTCTCATAAGTGCTGCCAATATTCACTTTAGAGATTAGGTTAGAGTGACTTGCAACAAGGGAGTCCATAAAACTGTAAATCTGAAAGGAATAAAAACTATTTCAGATGTTTTGTCATAAACATGGTTGTACATGGATTTTTACAAAAGTCAGGACATGTACTTACAGTCTCCAGGTCATGATAAGCGGCAAAGTTGAAGCTCTTGGTCTGGCGTTCCACTTCTGCATTGTGAACCATTTCTTCTCTGTCTCTGAGCAATAGTTCCTGAGACACAGAAAAAGTTAATATTACATAACCGAAAAATCACAAATTGGAATGTATAGGATTATAATCAATCGCTGATCTTATTCTAAAAAACTGGTCAAAAACTGGCTAAAAAGGCTGATAATGTTATTTTGTGCATAGATTTCCATAAATAACCCACTTGCACATTATCGATCATGACAGTGAAAGGGATGTTGTTTTTCTTGAGGAAGTTCTTGACAGCAAACAGACTGGAGTGAGGCACACGGATGTCAACAGGTCGTTCAGTAGAGACGGCATGAGTCCAGAAATCTAGCTACAGGATCACATAATGCATATAATCCACAATATGCGAGATTTCCATTTCATACCGCATATATGTAATCAAATAAAAATATGACACAGCATGCATTTAACAGATAGGCTACCCCAGAATCTACGTCCCTTTCCAGCTTCTTCAAAATCTGAATGTGGTTTTCAGATTCTGCATGGATTCTGAAAACTTGGTCTCTATAAAGAAAGAAAAAAGGGAATTATACATTTTAAACAAGAACTGAGGCTGATATAGGTTAATATAGGGTAAAAAATAATTTACTTACCCATTAAAGAGCTCCTCGCAGTGAACTGCTGCCAAGAGCACAAAGACCGATAGATAGAGTATCATGTTCACCTGTTCTGGGAATTATCTCTACTGTATGTCTCTTCTATTTAGAGCAGCTCTTATACACTCAGAGACATATGTTGAGTTCTCATTGATATTAGTGCTGATGCAGGTTAATGTGAATTCTGTCACATGATGCAGCCAACTTTTGTATGTGTATCTGCTCCAGGTGTGCATGGCTTTGTGTTTCTCAGTGAAAAGAGGTACAAAGAAAAGTTTCAGCTAACATGAAATCCACTTTATAGCGTGTATAAATAAAAAATGACAGATACTAGTCTTCAGCGTCACGTCAAGGTCAAGATGAGAAATTATCTTAATTTACATATAGCCTAAACTTAAATAAATTTAGCATTTTATGGATTTTAATGAATACTTCATATTTGCAAACAAGAAACAAAAGGCTAGCTTTTAAAACGGCATTCAGAAATATGTCTACAAAGCATATCACGTGGCCGAACCGGGTTTTCCATTGAGAAAGTAACCTTTCATCATAATATATAACGTTATTCGTCTTAGACGTTTAATAGGATTAAACATATTTTCCTAATTTTTGTTGACAATTACACCCTTTTCAAGAATTAATAACCTAGCGTACAGTGTCAGAAATAAAGTTTGAAGTCAGAGCCTCAACAACTATATGACGAATGGGTGGAGCCTTAACGCGGACGTGACGCTTCATATCACGTGACCACTTCATCCTTGTCAGCTGACGCTTGGCGGAACTGTGATCTAGTCCTGCAGATTTTAGAAATAGAAATATACTAGCGGATAGTTTAGTTTAGCAGTTTCAAAGTTAGTCTTAAATACTTCCTTTAATAAATCTCTGTTAAGATCACAGTCAGTGCCTTAAAAACATCAGCCATGGCGCTCAGCGATGCCGCCGTACAGAAACAGGTATGAAATCCAGAAGTTCATAAACTATGTTTAAAGTTTATTTAATTAACCGTTATATATTAGATCAAGTAGACAACATATAAAACGTTTTTAATAAGTCTTATTACACGAATGCTGTGCACTTTTGAAGTCCTATGACTTTAATAACGAAATAATACAGGCACAAATCTGATGGAGTTAGTGCGTTTAAGATAAAACTAGTATACTTTATATATTTTATAAACTAATAACTAATAAAAAACAACAAAGTATTATTTTGTATATTCTGTACTGATATGAGTCTGCTTTAATCATATTATTTTAGTTTAATAACGCTGATGTTGTTTATTATATTTGTTATGAAGTATATATTGTTTTTAAGATGTCCTTATGTGTTTTGTAATATATATTAGTATATAAATAAAATGCATTGCTTGTGCCTAGAAATCTTTATGTTCCCTTCACTTTGAGGAGGACAGAGGCACCGATCTTAGATCTAGATCTAGATTGTATAATAATTAGTCTTTTATAAAGCCAAAAGAGGAAATCTCTGTCCTTCAGTTGCTCAGCACACATCCAAGGACTTTCCGAACACCACTGATGCAACACTTTCAGTCTCATTTCCCCATCACTATCTTTTATTTTATTGCATCATCTCAATGAAGGATCAGAGGGGCTTGGAAACTCTTACATTGTAATTTAACCCTTGCGTCGCCCTTTTATTGACACCGATCTCCTTGCATCTCTGCAGATCAAGCACATGATGGCCTTTATTGAGCAGGAAGCCAATGAGAAGGCAGAAGAAATAGATGCAAAGGTAAAGTATAAATGCAGTGATTAGCATAAGTGCATGAATATTTGTCTGGGGCATCACATGTATGTGGCTTGCAGGCAGAAGAAGAGTTTAATATCGAAAAAGGACGACTGGTACAGACTCAAAGGTTGAAGATAATGGAGTACTATGAGAAGAAAGAGAAACAGATTGAACAACAGAAGAAAATGTGAGTTTGAGTTGTTTAAATGAGTCACCTCCTTTAGATTATTTAACAACGTCTCCGTTCAAATCCACAGCCAGATGTCGAATTTAATGAACCAGGCCAGACTGAAGGTACTCAAAGCTCGTGATGACATGATTAAGGTATGATGATGATTATGCAATTTTGATATTGTTATATTTTATACTTTTTATAGAATTGCAAGAAATCTCACCTTCGTCCTCCTCATGTGATTCTTTGCAGGATCTTCTCAATGATGCTCAACAACGGCTGGCCAACATTGCCAAAAACGCAAATGAGTACTCAGCACTGCTGGAGGGGCTGGTGTTACAGGTCATCTGCTTTAACTTCTTATTCATCAAAGAATCTTAAAGTTCCCAGCTTCCAAATAACATTAAGCAGCATAACCGTTTCCAACATACAGTACATAATAAATCAGCATATCAGAATGCTTGTAATAATGTGGAAAATTCATAACATTTTAAAATATATATTAATTTCTAATAACATTTCACAATATTAGTTTTTTTTTTTTTTTCATACTTTTATGATTAATAACTATCTAATGACCTTTTTTTATGCCTTGGCAGGGATTTTATCAGCTGTTGGAGCCCAAGGTTATAGTTCGGTGCAGAAAGGAAGATGTAGCAATGGTACAGGTGCGCTATATCAACCGTTTATCTGTTAACATCATATTCTGCAACGTGCATGTGAACTATACAAACCTTTGACATTTTTTTTAAAGACCTTGACATACCTGTTCATTATAGGCTGCTGTTAAGAAAAACATCCCTATCTACAAAGAGACTGTAAAGAGTAATATTGAAGTGCACATTGACGAAAACACCTTCCTGTCCTCTAACATGTAGGATCACTTATATAATCAGTTTTTTAAAATAAAAGTCTTATTTATGCATAATTAAATGTGTTGACTGTTTATGCTTGGCATTCTCAGCTCAGGAGGCGTTGAAGTCTATAATGCTGATGGGAAAATCAAGGTGTCCAACACATTGGAGAGCAGACTGGATCTTCTAGCGCAACAGGTAGAGAATCCTATCGCATCGAACGGGAAGAAACGGGATAAAAGCTGTTTGTTGTATTCTGGTCTTCATATCCTTTGCTTTTCTGCTTTCACAGATGATGCCTGAGATCAGAGTGCAACTGTTTGGCGCTAACCCAAACCGCAAGTTTATGGACTAACGGTCTGCTACTAAATGTGCTTTATTGGTAAAAAAAAAAGAAAATCCCAGATAAAGCGACCACAAGCTTGATGGGAATTTTCTATTTTATTTTGTAAGGTCACTTTGTGGATTTTCTGAAGATTCTGTTGCAATTGAGGAAATTCAACTGATCATATTTCAGCAATAATTTGCTTTCTCTCTTTTTTTGTGTTTTTCAAGCCAAAGAAAGTGGTTAAAAATGAAAAGCTCTTTGAAAAATGTGTGCTTGTTACCTTATACCTCTCCTTTGAGTGTTTATTTAAGGCTTTCTGTTTGAAAATCATGTCATTTGTAGGGAAAGTGGACACCCGATATGTTATCTCGGCCTGTTTGAACAAAAAGCTTTAAGCACTCAGGAATTTTAGGTGTTTTTTGCTTTGAATGCTGTTAGCTAAGCTAGCATCAGGTTTTTCCTGGAAAAGGGATGTCTTAAAAATATGGACGCCTCTGAGCTTGTGTTTTCATTTGTAGTACAACTGCGTTATACTACAGAGAAATAAATCATATATATTTTATTTATATTTTGAAGCATTTCTGTGCCCATTACAGTATAAACAAAACATTGCTTGTTGGTTACATTAAGTCAGAAATCTGACAGAGGCTTAAAGATGCTACATATACCTCAAACATTAAAAACATGCTGCCCTCTTGTGGAAATCAAATACACGAGATGCTAATTAGCATCAGTTGTGGTACACAAACAATGCTTTGCATAATCAAATGACTCCAGACCATGTTTTTAAGAAACATTAAAATACAAAAGCTCTCCAGTGATTTAATTAGCAGAGATGCCTTACCAGTCTTGCATATTGAATACAGATAGCTTGTTCCTCATTACAATTATTTAGTATAACATAGATATAGATATATATAAAGCCATGTCTTGTCTTCCTGAAATACGCCACTACGTCTGTTTAAAAATATCTCTTTCTAGGTATTATTAAAATACTGTATTTGAAACCGAAATATCTTACATTTTCCTGCTATTGTTTCTTTTTACAGAAGTACTATTCAAGATCTAATTTCTCTCATGTTTCACTGTACCCCCTTTTCTACCAAATGTGGAAAGCTCAGCAAAATCAGTTTTCTATATAGGAATGACATTTTTTGTGAAAAGTTGAGTGGCAAAGATAAGGCTTTGTTGCAGTTTAATTTATTGTGCAATCAACAAAATCATTTAAAGAAGCATTAAAAAAATATTAGGTTAACATTGTATAACCTACAAGGAATTTTGTCCCGCAGAGGAACGTATAATAGAAGGACAAGGCCTCTGCTGCAATGTCCAGCAGTCTCTTCAGAAGTAGAGACTGAGATTTACTGAAGGACGACAATTAAAGCAGCCACCCAAATAGGTCAGCAGACATTAAACCCAGTTTCTGCTAGTTTTTGCTGTTTAAATTGGAGTAATCAGCAGCAGAAAGCCAAAACATAAATTTAGATACAGATACGTCTCAACTTTGATTCAGATCTGAATGGAAGCCCATTTTCACAACAGTATAAGGTAATTGCGACTTTTCATCTCAATTTATATATATATATATAAAAGTGTGTATGTGTGTGTAAAAAAAAAAAAAAATTCTTTACTCTTTCTACTCTTTCTTTCCCTTTCTAGCCTGCACTTATCTAAACATTGCCTAC
>JAUCNO010000585.1:1825379-1848393 GCA_032353835.1 Enteromius viviparus | reverse complement strand
TTGCTTGCTGTTTCCCCACTTGTACGTCGCTTTGGATAAAAGCGTCTGCTAAATGAATAAATGTAAATGTAAATGTATTTAAACTCACAAAACTGTGAGATAAATTACCTCTTTATTTTTTCATGAATGATGGGAAAAAAACTGCAAAATTGCAAAATGTAAAGTCCTAATTTTGAGATGTAAACAAAATACTAGTTATAATTAAGAAAACTCAGAATTGTGAGAAGTCAGAATTAAGAAATATAAACATATTTTAATTATTTCATTCAATGGTGGGGAGAAAAAAAAACCCTGTGAAATGTAAACTCCCCCCAAAAAAACTCCCAATTTTGAAACGTGAATTCAGAATTTTTAGAGAAAAAGTCTGAATTAATAGACATAAAAACTGAATTCTGAACTAAAAAATTCAACACTTTTTTACATTTTTTTTTATTTTTCCATTTAATTTGGAGGCAACAATTGTGAGATTTAAACTCAGAATTCAAGAAGTCGTCAGAAGTGCAAGAAAACATAATTGTGAGATGTTACTTCTTTAAATTCTACATTTTCCAATTTTTATTTGGTGAGTTGTGAGCACAATTCTCACTTTTCCTTCTTAGAATTGCAAGAACAAAGTCTGAATTGTAAGATAAAAAGTTATCATTTTTTATTCCTTGGTGCAAATGGGTTTCCATACCTTTCTAAATACACATTGACCCTGTTTACAACCAATAAATTGATTATCACAAATCATTTAAAAACTGATTGTAGCTATGGGCATAAAAACAATATTAATTGGACAAAAACCCTGCCAGATTAGTCAGAACAGGACCCTGTGTTACCTAAAGAACCCTGTTTGTAGTTTTTAGGTATACTTAAAAATGGTTAGTGTGCAATATAGGCTTTTATGTTAGCGTTACACAACCCTCCGCTGTCCTCCCAAAGTGTCTGAACCTCCTTTGGTTGGGTATGTGAATTTCCTTCCATATTTACCTCATTGCAAATGAAGTTTTTGCTTCATCTCTCATCTTCATCCCTTGGCCTATGTAGAAACAGTACTGTGTGTATGATGACTGAGGTAACCTCACTTGCTGCTATCCCAGCAGCCCCAGCACTTGCTCGCCGACCCCCAGGAAGTACACGCCCTGAGCGATGCCAAAGAGAGGAGCGATGACCAAAGCTCGACATGTGGCTCCTTTAAGAAACGCAGAGGGTCCTTCGCGTTTAAAAACACGCCTGTGAAAAAAAGAATGATTCCCATATAAGTAACATGATACATGAATATATAAACTCTATAGTACCTTGTAACACTAAAAGAAGTCATGCGGATATAAAGCTTACTGTACGCAGTCGATGATGCCTCTATAGGAGTCCTCTCCTTCCCCCTTTTGTAAGGTCTGTAGACGCGTCTTTATAACTGAAAAATGATAAATATTAATATGCACATTACTTTATATTTTGAAATGTTTTTATGATTTTAAGATACAGTTTCCCAAAAGCAGATTATAATAGAGCTGTGCTGCAGTTAGTATGATTCATTTCCAAGAATTGGTTCTTTAAAAAAAGAAAAAACAAGGGGTGGTTTATCCCAAAATTATAATTCTTTCATTTATGATTATGGTCAGCTAAAAAGGTTTTTATTTATTATTATCCGTTTAAGTCATGGTGTTATTGTCATACTACATTGTCTAAAATCTTATAAAAAAAATTTGTATTTTAATCTTATTCAGTGTGTCAAAGGTACTAAGCAGCACTTCAGTGCAGTGCCAACTACTAGTTAATGCAATTATTTAATATGAAAAAGGAAAATATTCTCTAAGACATGATGCTAAAGCCACATGTAGGATATCTCATTTACATTTTATTAAAAAAGGATTTTTTTATAATTTAATTTGTCCACAATTCAGCTTTTCACAGCAAGACTCGCTTCATAGCGAATGTAAAACTCTAAATAAAAGTCCAAATCTAATATAAATCTACATTGAACAAAACTAATCAATTTTTAAATACTCAAGTAACACTTGTGAATTTTTAAATAATTGTAAAAATATTTGTTGACTCGAGAATATACGCTATACATGAACAAAATAGTCAGATCAATTTTGTAAACCAGTTCAACTGATTCATATAAAAGTCCTGATTTAAAAAAGAAAAAAGATTTGTTTGATAATTAATATTGGAATTGGAACATGTGGAATGCATGTATGTATGACGAATTCATTAACAAAATAAAAACAAACAAAAGAAAGACATTTCTAATTTTGAAGCTGTTGATTTTTTTTATGTATACATTAATTAGATATTTCTGCATAAGGACTTCAAGCACATAAACTTCATGCTCTATGCTCCCCTTAAAAAAGTAACACAGGACTAATTAAGTAATGAAAAACTGGGTGATAGGTTTCTTGTATTCTATTTATGAGCCTCTAAACAATGTTGCATACAGTACTGCCAAATCTTCAAATAGAGACAGTGAAGCGGCTGCCAGTGTTTCCACTGCCCAAATAATCCTTCTGTACCCTTCACTGATGTTTTAGACCACAAAGAATTGTCTTTTGGATGATACAATAGATGTAGAGACAAGCTATAAACAAAACACTTTCTGAATAGAACTTGAAAGCAGACTTTTCTCTTTCTTCAAAGTAAATGAAATGTCTCAGTCTACACATCATAGCAGGATTCTACCACAGCACATAGGCTTCACTAATTAATCACTCAGAAACAAAAGACTCATTCTGTGCCTTTATGAAATGCTGTGAGTGACCTAGTTGGGGAACAGTTCGGTAAAAATTTACTCATAAATCATCACAAAGCAAAAAAGCTGATTAGTATTAATTATTTGTGCTCACATTTCTTAAGATTTGTTTAAAGAATTCATTTGATTAGCTTCAGTACTAGAAGTAATATGTTCTTTTTAAAGAAATATTACAAATATTGTGAAAATTACTATATAAATACAAAAATGAATGTACATTTATGCACTATTTGTGGATTTGTAGTTTTCTTCCCGCCAACATCAACAGATACAAAAATCAGTTATTGCAAATATATTGAACAATATTGAAAAATTTAGCATTCCCTTAAATTAAATTACATTTATCACATCTATTAAATGGAGTGGTGTAAGGTGCAGTTAAATGCAAAAAAAAACAACAACCCAAAAATAGGTTCAAATAAAATAAATATTAGTATTTAATATATATATATATATATATATATATATATATTACTTATAAAATAGCAAATATTAGCTATAAAGCTTATACAATACATAAATAAATAAACAAACATTTATTGCTTTGGCAACAAATTGATATAAAGTTATGTTTTAAAGAATTAAAATACAAAATATATATAATAAGGCTAAATATAAATATAAAAGAACTAATAAAAATGACAGAAGCATATAAATTACTTTAATGTGAACTAAAATTAACTTGAAAAATGAAAATACAAAAATTAAATCAAACTATTCACAAATACAATATTATATATAATACAATTTATAATACTTTTAAATTATAATCATAAAATAACACTTATTAAATGCAATCCTCACTTTGTTTTTTTCTAGTGTTAGCTACTAATGAGAACTACAACTATATATGCAGTAGGCAAGTTTAGATTTATAAAACTATACATATAAATACACAATATAATATATATATGATATAATTACATATATTAAAATACATAAATAAATATTTAATTAGTTAGTTAGTTAGTGTCTGTTAGCCATACAAACTCCACAACTGACTATGATCACCCAACAGCGCAGTAGTAGTGTTGAAACAAGATTAGACCTGATTTGTATAGGCTTGGATAGCTCTGATTAACTGAATGGGACATTTATCCGCATGCATTTCCAAAGGAGAGAGAGCAAACTGTGTTCCTCTACTCCTCTCTTGACTGCATCTCACCGTCCAGAGGAGTGACAGCTACTGCCGCCACTGAACCGGCCGCGCAGCCAGCCACGAAAGACTGCAGGAAGGGGGCCCGCTCCTGGGGGTTGCTATGGCGATCCTCAGCGCGGCCCATGGCGTTGAGGTTGGCAAACAGCGGGAAGTAGATCATGGAGAACGGGACGTCCCTGCAACACAAAACAGACACCGAGCCATAGAATGTAGACATAGCTGCAGGACGTTATTGATGAGTCGTGATTGATCGCCGTGTCTGATTAGCTTTAGTCTGTAAATGTAAAACGCGAAAATGTGAGTGTAGAAATATAACTGAGGCTGTGCAGGCCTCAGACGAGAGACAACAGATTGGGTTCTGATTAGAATTCCATTAAGAAGAGAATTCCGCCCACGGTTAATTAGGAGCTGTGAATAACTGATCAGAACTGACAGCTGGCAGGTTACGGCAGTTCAGCTGGGATTACATCACAGAGAGCGGGGGAGGGGCTGTGCGGATAGGTGAATAGGTTTATTTGTGTGGGAGGTGTTAAAGGTGAAAGGTCGTGTGATGTATATCCATCCTTTTGAAACAAAACAGTGTGTATTTGCTGAGAGAGCAATCATTTAAGTTAGTTAAGAAAGCACGTCACTGAAGGTTTGCCAAAGATCTACTGTTGATCGGCTAACATTGCTTAGTTATTTGAACCATCAGTTGTTCTCCCCATAACGTGGAAGTCCATGGGGACCAGCAAGTGAAAGTGGATTATCCCTTTAGGTTAAATAACTAAGCTCACCAGTTGGCAGAGTCTGTTATTATATATTATAAAGTCATATGTATGACTTTCTGTCTTCTACTGAACATTAAAGGTTCATTTCTTAAGAACTTCTTGGCTTCTTTTACAATATAACGTAAGTGCATGATGATTGGGCTCCTAAAAGACACCAAAGAATTCCATAAAAATTCTCCATATGACTCATGCACTACATCCTAAATCATACAATTGATTTGTTTGATGAACAAACCAAAATTTAAGTTGTTATTCTATTCAAAACTATAGATTCGTGGTGCTCTCATGAATGGTGGTGGACTGTGATGTGGATGAGACAAATTGTTGAGTATTCTCATCGTTTCATAAAGTTACTGTTAACTACTGATATCACATGGACTTTTTTAATGCTTTTATGAACGCGGTAGATGCCTTGTTGTTTATGCAGGATCAGAAATCAAAAATATCTTGTGTTCCAAAGAAGAACAAAGGTCTTATGGGTTTGAAACGACATGAGGGTAAGTGACTAATGACTAGAATAGATTTACATTTTTCGGTGACTAACTCTTCAATGTAATTTGTCACCAAATGAAGATTTGATGAGTCATCTGAATTACTTTTGCAGTGCTTTTGGTGACTCTAAAATTTCCATTAGCAGTATGTTGTTGTAATTTTTAAGTAAAGTATTCCTTGAAAACATATTCCTTAAAGTCCATACTCCTATAGTTATGGCTGATTGTCTGTTACCTCATCAATGTAGCACCTGCACCCTTATAAAGTCCCCTGAGTCCTCGGGTCTTGAGTAGCTCCAGGGTGATACGGGTCGCTGAGGGGCGAGGAGGGGCGTTGGTGCCTGGCTGTGCTGCCTGAGGGGCAACCAGCGAGGGGGTCGGACCAGCGGCAGAGGCAGTGACAGTCCGCTGAGCCGCTTGTAAAGAGTAAAGTGAAGTGGGTTACAACTCTTTTCTTAAATATCATCCTTATATTTTATCTTGTTATGAAACTGGAACTGCTGCTCAGTGGACACCATACTACTCCAATAGCTTACTTCTGGCTAACCTTTGTATATAGATAGAGACCTAAATACCTTGGATGACACTCACAGGAGCATAATAAACACACTTACCCAACCTTCCAGCATCCTGCAGTTGTATTTTTAGCATTTCCATGGGGGTGGTGACTACCACCTGACAGGTTCCGGCTCCACAGCCCGCAAGGATTTCCCCCCACAGTGCTAATTTTCTGTGGGTGACAGATACAGTGACAGATGGGGCACATGAGAGCATGATCATTATTGCATTTACCAAAGAAATAATTGCTTAGATTATTCAGCTGGTGACCTAAATGCCTCTATGGCATAGCTTATATATAATGTTTTCAAAGGTTTTTGTAAGGAACCATAAAAAACAGTTGTCTGCACTGTTTTCCTAAAACTGCAACTGAATCAACAGACTCTACTGAGCCAGTTCTTTTTTAGCAGATGAGAAATATCCAGCACAACCGACTAGTGTATCAATTTACTCTAATTAGCCAATTTTAGTGAATCAGAAACATACAGCACAACCACAGCAGTCTGATTTTTAAACAATGACTCTAATGAGCTGAATCAGTATATGTCTGGTTCCTAAACAATGACATTAAGTGTGCAAAATCTTTTTAGTGAATCAAAAACATACAGTGCAGCCAGAGCCACTGTGCTCTAGAGTAAAATGAAAGTCATACAGGTTTAGAACAACACGGAAGTGTGCCTCTTTCTTTACAGAAACAGGTAAGGTCTGATTCGCAAATAATCAAACATAATGTTTTCAACTAATTGTAAAATGTAAATTAGTATAGCTTTTTTAGATAAACATCATATGTGGGACTGTTGCAGAAACCTGTTTGAGTCATTATAAGGGGGGGTTTAAACTGTAATGAGTGGGTTGTTTTTATAAAAGTTTCAAAAGTGGTGCTTACCCATCTTTGGAGAGCTTCTGTCTGAAGACATCATTGGCAGCCAGTTTAATGGCTTTCTCTGGAGTGACCAGTGTTAGATTCACAGCTGCACCTGAGAAAACCCCATAAAGTGAAATTAGACATCAATAACATAAGCAACATATCACAGAGCATGTATACAATTAAAACTAATATTTAAAATACCACCAGGAACATGCAATATGATGGTAAATTACATTTTGATTTTAATGTTAAGTCAGTCCAAGACAAGAAAAGAAAATACCTCTGTACATGCCAAAGTAGCCCTCCATTTTGATAGTCTTTGCCAAACAATCCAGCCTTCATGACAAGACAGAAATGTTTGATAAGATTAATTAAAAACTCCAATTATGTTGTGATATTCTATTTGAAATATAATCACAATTCCTTATAAAATACCCCTGAAAAATGCATTGTCATGTTGTATTCTTTATTAATGTAAATTAACAACCAGAATAAATCTCTTAAACACCCGAAACCAAAATCTTCTCTATTAGAGGAGTGAGTAATGTGCGGAAGAAAGAGCTTAAAACATAGCAGCCTGTCTCTTGCCCAAAAACCACTTGGGAATTTTGCTTGTTACATAAGCGTACAAAGAAGAAAAGAGCTCCTTACGCACCATCACTAATAAGAGTACTTCTTTTCATCTCAATGGTCTCACACATGCATAAAGATATTTTAGAGCAAGCTACTTAAAAAGGGATGAAAAATATTTGGGTGCGAACAGATCAAAGATGCAAAAGCATTGCGACTCAAGTTGTTTTGCATCTTCTGAGTCATTTAGTCAAATCCAAACAAAGTCCTCCGCCCAGATTAAATCACTAACACATGCTGCTTTCATGATTAACTTCTAATTTAGTGAAACCATAAGCAGTTGTTTTTTTAGATTTAGAAATGTTTTTAAAAGCGGCACAAAAACAAGTACACACACGGATGTTAAAGGTTCTAAATTATTCCAATTAGGAATCTTTATTTTTAATCAAAATCAAGAGACTTTACAACAAAGTGTGGGGATATGCAACGCAACACAGTTATTGGACCTCATAAAGATGTTGAACTCACATTCCACTATAAACACGAGCACCCTGCTGGTTTTGGAGGCGGGTCTTGGCGAGATCAATGGGAAACACGCAGGTCACACCCACCAGTCCGGCCACGCCCCCATTAATCAGCTTAGCAGGGAGGCTGTGAACACCAGGAAACAAACACACACATGCAGGACAAAAACCACACACGGAAACATGTCAATATAATGGCTTAGATGGATCTCAAGTGGCACCCCCGACAACAGAGGAAGTGGACAATTTACCTCACTTTCTTCTCGGCCATTTTGGCCACACTTTAACTGATTTCCTCCAATTCTTCTCTCTCTGTTGCAGAAGTTTCAGCACAAACCGTCCACGACCCACCTGGCCAGCCTTCTGGCACGCTGTGCCAACCTTCACACCCTTCCTTTCAGGATGAACAGCCAATCTTTGGTAAAAAAAATAAATCACCTTGGAACTTGCTGTTAACCAAGACAAAAGAGATATACAATTATTCAGGATAGCTGGGATTCCAAAATGACTTTTTGGATTACACATAACATTTCTGCCATAAAAATAGACTTTGCTTGGTTGCACAATCACTGATTTTACTATGGTGCACAAACAGAGAACATCCTCCTTCCTAAAGTCTCTCTAATCTTGCAGCTAATGAGGTTGTGACCTCTTGAATTAATCTACAGAAGAGAACTAACAGGTGAGGGGCTTATCAACATGATTTCCTGTTCTTCAACACAGTATCAACAACGTTTGTAGAAAGATGCAAATTTAGACAGTGTATTAGATGTTATGCCAGTTGTTTACAGTAGATGAATATAAAGTATATTAAACTTTATTGGAGTAGTTGACACATTTTTATTCATATTTTTTTCTGGTGAAAATGTACCAGAAAGTATGAGGAGATCTCTATATCTTCCTGTACTTTGTCAAAAATATTTAAAGTAACGGTTGCTTTATTAGTTAATGTTGGATACTGCATTGACCAACATTAACAATGAACTGTACATCCGTTACAGCATTAATTATTTTGACTTAATCTCTGTTAACATTAGACAATAAAAATACAACTGTTTATAGTTAGTTTATGTTATCTTGGTTCATTACCATAAACATGCAACTTTTGATTTTAATAATGTACTCTGTAACTATTAACATTGAGTAAAATTATTAAATGCTGTGTGAGTATTTTTGATGGTTAGTATATGTTAAATAATTGTGGAACAATTGGAACCTTATTGTAAAATTTCAATATTTAATCATTTAAATATCCTCACAATTAATAAGGTGTCATAAAATGCAAACATAACATAAACAGAAAAGAATTTTAGTTTTGAATTGAAGTCAAACCACTTGACATTTTGTCAACTACTCATTACTGCAGGGTAAAATGCAAGATTTCTTTACACTTTTTTATTTTGTTGCTCTTTTTCTCTCACTTGTCCTAAAGCCTTCCTCTTACTCTCGTGTATGTTTCCATTAACTCTCACCTCATTCGGGGTACCATTCCCTCTTTTCCTCCGCCATACTCACATCCTCCTTTTTCCCTTTCCCTCTCTCTTCCTCTAGCTCTGTCTTTTCTGGAGCCCAGTGGCATTCTGAGCATGCCTTTCTCTTCAGCACTGCTTTCTTTCAACCCTGCTCTATTCATACCCCTCCTCTGCCAAAACACAGACAAGTGAGATTTAGCCCCCCTCCCCATCCTAGAGCGCTGCCTCACTAGGACTTTCCACAACTACCCCAAACATATCCCCCCCTCACACTAGTTTGCATATTTGACCAGTTCACAAGTTTGAGAGAACGATTATTATGTTCTTACCTCTGTCAGTGCATTGACTGGTCGGATCAAGCCGTCCACTTCCCCCTCTGCACGCTGACAATGTGTGCAGCAGCCGTGGTCAGGCACAAGAGATCCAACAGAGCCAGCCGCCACTCAGGGGCCGTTGCACAAACACAAGCATTGTCCCTCCGTGCTTAAGTCCCTCCCTCTTGTGGCGACTCCCAGTGACATAGACAGGGAATGAACAGCTTTCCACTAATGAAACTTGACACACATTCACACATATACACACAAACACAAGCATGCGCATTGCATTACACAACTTCATCTAAAAAAAAACAAAAAAACACATTGACATGATTATATTTAAAATACATTTAAAAATAATGTTTTTAAAGACATTAGCCCCAGGTTTGACAGACATGGCTTAAGCCTAGTCCTAGACTAAATGTAAATTCTGAGCTTGTTCAGCTGAAAGAAACTCACACTGACTGATATTAAACATGTCCGTGCCTTTGTTGTGTCTTAACATACACAACAGTAATGCTTTTTTCTAAGGTATGTTTATAAAAATGACTTAAATGTCCTCTCTTAAGATAAGGCCTGTCTATGAAACCGGACCTAGAAGTTTAACATCTTATTATATATTGCATCCATATCTGCTACATCCACTTTACAGTTATGGCTACTAATTTATTTATAAACAATTTATGTATTATCTACCGATTATTGATGATCATAATGAAACAAATAATTATTTCTCTCTTGCTGTATTAAACCAAAATGCCATAATTCACATAATTCAAATTATTACAGCTCTGAGTGTTTTATTTTGGATTCTTTTTTTTTATATTTAAATAAAATGAAGAATAATTACTCGCCATAACAAATATTAATCTGTGCATATGCTACTTTTTTTAAAATTACTTATATGAAGTTCTTGTAAACCGAAAAAATAGAAATTATACATATAATATTACAAAAAATATTATTTAACAAAAATAATAGATGGATAGATAGACACAAGGACAGTGTGAGTTATATTCTCGTATCAACAGGTGGCGCTGGATCCTTATTTTAAACGCCAATTTGTTATTAACATCATTACAATTAGTTAAAAGGTACTAGTTTTAAAAACTCCTTTAATATGAATTCGACCTCGGGCCTTATGTCAGTTTATGTTAATAATCATAAGGCTGACAGCACTATTTAGAAACAACTTTAGCTCAATAAATTACAACGCCAAGCAACTTTTAAGAGTAACAAACAACACCCACAATAGGGCTAATAAACGGCGTCATTGCATTGTCTGTATTGTTACTACAGTTAAACGTTAAATCAACTAATAACTTCTGATAGAAAGCCCAGTATTTAAACACAACATATCAGTGTGATGTATTATCATCCTGTCTGTCGTTCACATCTAGCTCAATCGCGAGAATTCTCCAATAATAACAACAGAGCAACTTCCCTTTCAACGAAATTCAAATGTGTGTGCATTCCCTTTAAATAAACATACCATTTCAAAAGAAGGTAAGACACCTGACCGCTAAACTGATTTAATTATGATTTATATTCTCTTACTATGATTTGATCAGGTAAGACAGTTCTTAAAAGTCGCAGATATTGTGAACAACAGATATTAGAAAAGTTTAGGGCTGAATTGGTCCGATATTTTATTTCTCGCGGTGCGCGCAAACCCCTCTTCCCGGGGCAAGTGGTAGCGCCCAGCCCATCTGTTCTCCTCCTGTGAAACGCGGATTGAAACAGATTGTACGACTCTACGGGTCGCAATGGCTACTGCACCGCAAGGACAGCAAGTTTTACTGTTCAGTTAAACAAGTCTTATGTGAGGAACACGTCGGAAGGAATCGTTTAAGCCACGCTTTTTAATGTGAGACACTCGTTGGATAACATAAAAATGTCCCAGGGATGTATAACTTCTGTGGAGGAGATCCAGTCTTGGTGGGAAGTCCCCGCCATAGCGCACTTCTGCTCTCTCTTCAGGACGGCGTTCAATTTACCAGACTTTGAAATCGAGGTAAATTATACCTGTACGCGCTTACGCCTCCGTTTCCTTTCCGCTTGGTTCATTAAAACGAAACAAACTCAACTTAGCTGTATTTCCCAGCCACATGACTTGTTACTGTAAACATTCACAATGTTTGTGAGTTAACGTTAATAATGGTACGCCAACGCAATTCTGTGCTAGTGATAAAAAGTCAGTTAGTTAGCGTTGGTTTGAATAATAACAGAAATAAACCGTCAAACCAGACATCTTGCGTACATTACCCAAAACACAGGACGTGCTGACTGTTGTGTTAAAGGTTTTATTAAAGACAAAAGTTGTTTTGTAACTGTTTAACTTGGTAGTGTTTGGTTTAGTCTTTGTTTTTTAAACTGCGTGATTGAACTATATATATATCGTTCACTTGTTACGAACGGTCTGTTCGTATTTCAGCGTTTAAAGTCGTCTGTTCATTCTCGTAAGACCTGTTTTCATTCTTTCATTTTGCGTTTCACGCCGCAAGTGGCGTCGAGTAAAGATTGACTCAAACTTCCTAACGTAACGTTAGAGACTTGATTAACTGGATCACCTGGGCTTGTTTTGTTGTGCCGTGTTGGTCCTTTGTTATAAACTCAAGCCAAGTTCATGATTGTTGGGTTACAAGTTTATTGTTGGATAGCAGGCTGCCTTCGAATTGGTCATTTTTCCATACATTCGGTTTTGTTTTTGTTATTAATTTAGCCACTTTACAATGATGATGTAAAATTAGTCCCAGGTTGACCGACCGATGTAAGTGTAAGCTTGAAAACAGAGTCGTTTTTTCATTGACACCTCTTTTTTTTTAACATCTCCCCCTTAACTTAGACAACAGTGAATTCGTCCCAGGCGTCAGTAAGCTCGGTCCATCCCGACCCCCACATGTGTGAAACGTGCTGGTCACTGGCTTTGTTATTGCAGGAGGAATTCGAGGTGCTGATCACCGCGTGCTGCTTCCAGAAAAAAGTTATAACTGGCCAGATCAATTGGAAATTTCACAGTTGAGATCAAGCTCTGTTTATGGCGGAATATTTTATAATGGATTATTAAAATTGTCAGATTTGCAGAATCTAAAACGAAAAACGAACTTTAAACGAAAAGTTTATTATTACTACGATAAAATAATAAAAAGTATTGCATTGTTATGCAGCAGGTGCTGTTGTGAATTGTTTATTTTATGCAAAATTTTGTAATAGCCTTTTTTGCTTAAGGATAAAATGTTGTAATTCAAACAGTACTTTTAAATTAGTGGCTTTGGCTGTAGGTGCTATATTTCGTAGAGGAATGATGCCATTGATCAGTAGATTATTAACAAACTAATTAAGTTGAAGAGGGAGTATTTGTTAAAAAAAGACATCAAGCCAATTATCAGTTTCTTTTTGGTATGTTGGATGATTTTGACTACTTTGTTTTTGCACAACATCCTGCATATGTTTACTATGTGAACAGCTTGGTAATCTTATTTAATGCAGTGATCGCAGATTACAGGCAGCGTGTGTCAATGCAGTGTCAAAGGATTTACATTCAGAGGGTGGGAGTCTGTGTCAGGCGTAAGTCATTGACCGTTTCGCGATTCATCCTTGCATCCTAATTGCATTCAGTGTAGGTGTCCAAGGTCATTCAGCACAAAAGCTCTCAGTCCCACTTCAGTATCCTGGTAACTTCGCAGCCGTGCGTGAATGGGACTGTGAATAATCCAATCGGTTGCTTTAATCTTGTGATTGAGACGTTTTTCAAGTCATCCCTCACATTGCGCCAGTCTTCTATTATAATATCAATTGTCCCAATGCTTATTAGTGTTGGAGTGGCTGTTAAACACGGTTAGGATTCTGCTGTCTTTGGGTTACCGCAGAAGGTTGTAAATCCTTGAGTTCAGGTGCATAAATGTTGAGTTGAACTTGCATCTACTTTGCGTCTTTGAATTTCTGTCATACTTTCTCATCTCATTTACACAAGCCAGTCAACACAGGTAAGTGGGAATATAATCAAAGCTGATTTCCCAGCAGGAAATGATTTGGTGATGCATTGGCTTAACTGACATTTTCATGTACATCACCTGTTTGTTTTCAGCCTTTGTTGATCTTATCCAGGGCTATGTCTAAAAAAAGCAGGTGGATAGTTCAGTAAATAGATCGCAAATCCAGTTGTAAGAGGATACAATGTCATTTACGTAGGAGAAAGCCTACCCTATAAGGCGGCTGTATGACTGCCTGTTTGTCTTTAAAGAACAGATTTACTTTACATGCTTATTTTCTCATTCACCTGAGTTGTCGTGTAGCCCTTAACAATCTCACCTGTTGAATATGTGTCGCTTAAATCAAGCTTTGACTTTTGACCATTTTGTAATTATTATAAACAAGGAAAAGTCAAGTCAAGAATCTTGTTTTATCAAATAATCGTGCATTATTTTGCCATAATAAAACTGGCAAAAAATTTGCTGATGAGTGTCACAAGCTTTGTGCATCAAACACAGTGGATATTACAAAAAGCAATGATCCAGTGTGAAGTTTAAGGTGTTGGCCAGCTCCTTTTCTTCTCAGGATCCGTTCTGGGGGCCGACAATGGAGATTCTTCTTGGCAAGCTGACAAAACGGCTCCTTGCACATTGTTCCTTGGTTACACTTCACAGTCGCGCTTCATATCTCTGCCCTAGATGAGAGAAGGGCTCGGCAGGAAGAGGCCTTATTCGCTTGGGCTCTCTCCGTGCTCTTTGTCTGTGTGAAGCACGCTTGATTTCCTGGCAGTGTGGCTGTGAAACGAGCCCTGAAATCCCACCGCCTCCCAGAGCTGAGAGAGGCCGAGTCCTTCAGGATGTCCCCCCTCGCCCCTCATACACAAACACAGCCGGCTCCACACAGAGGATGAGAGTTGCTGTTTTGTTGCTTGTCTGTTTTCATATGTCTTCATTATCAATTTGATGGTGTCTAGAGAGTGGGAGGATAATTGATCTGTGAGCGTTTGTTCCAAGCATTTGCCTCAGCAAAAAATGAGATTGGGACTTAATTTAGTTTCTGAATTGATTATTTTTTGGTGGGCAAAGTCAGAAGTGTAAGCAGCTGGAGAAAGACGAACTCATTAAGCTGATTACGCAAAGTTCTCATTTTAGGGAACCAGCGATCACAAGCACTCTGTAATTGTGTAAGAATTGACCATGGTTGCAATCGTTCGATCCTTTTAGTAGATTTGCAGCCATTTCCATTTCTTCTAAACCAGTTTGTTGACTTGTTCATTTTTGCGCTACTGTTCAAAAGTTTAGTATTTGGTATTATTATATATTTTTTTTTTAGAACAATTTCTAATTTTAGCTGAGTTTAGTTGATCAGAAATGCAGTTTAATAAGAAAATTCTTTAATTCAAAGCTTTCTTTATCATAACTTTGGTCTTCAATGTCACATGATTCTTCATAAATATTATAACATGCTGATTTGCTGCTCAAGCAACTTTGTCATCTTCAATCTTGAAAATTGTTGTGCTGCTTAATATTTTTATAAAAACTGCTTCCCCCAGTTCTTTGAAAAAATGAAAGCAGAAGAGCTGCGTTTATTTAAAAGAAAAGTAATGTTATGTGTTGATTTTAATGTTTCTTAGATGAATAAAAGTATTACTGTCTTCAAATTAAACTATTTTAATTGCACCAGACATCTGAGTAAATGAAACCGTCGCAATAAGTATAATTTAAGGAAATGGTAATTAAATTTAATTACGAAAAAAGTCAATTTGTGTAAAAAGAGGGAAAAAAGGCTCAATTATGAGACTGGCTGGACTCTGTTTGCACAGGTTTGCTATTTTTTTCTGTCTTTTCTAATGAGAATCTCTGACTGAGTGAGTTTATAATTCAGACTAATTATCGCTTGTCTCTGTCAGAGATCACATAGGCCATTGTGCAAGCTCATTAAGCCTTTGTCAAGCTCTGACATAGCACGTCCACATGTTCGCTGCCAGCTGTTTGTCTCATCCATGATCTTTGTACATGGCAAAATTTTCTCAGTGTCTTCCCAGTGGGTTATCATAGACTCCCTCCCTTTCATCTTCTTCATCTCACCTTCAGCTTAGGGTACAAGTGCCCCCTTATGCTCTTTCCTCCACCCAACTTGGGGTTGTGTGTTCTGCCAATGTTGAATAGAGCCTCATTCATGTTCCTCCTCACACTTCTGTTCCATCATTGGCCCTGGCATGAGCATGACTAAATCACAGATGGTGGCTTTCTTTGCCTCTCCCCCCGGAGAGCTGAGATGGTCGTAACTGGGTGCTGGTGTTCGTCTGGGGCACCTTTTCTTTAGGGCCTCGCGCTGCTTGATTGTAAAGGGAGATTTAATCTCAATGGGGCCTGGCGGAGCAGGCGCCGACAACGGCACTTGTTTTGAAAAGCAGATGGATTAAGATGAGGAAAATGGATTTGTGTCAGGAGGATCTGTAGTGCTCTCTCGTTTTGCTCCAACACAGAGTGCCGATTGAGAAGGATGGCCGTGAGCGCGTATGCGTGTGCATGTGTGAAGCCTGTGTTGAATTAGCAGCTTTGATGTGTGAGGGGCTCATCCTTAGTAGAGCTGGTTATGAGGAGGAGGAAGTGAGCTCTGGCTGTGGGATTTGCACTATTAATAACTGATGGGTCATTAGGCCATGTTTCAGACCCCAGATACTGTTGCTTTAGAAGGACCGCTCTCAATGAAGGTTTCATTATTATTTTTATTAAACAATCTACTCCATTCAACCAGATTAGACGACATTCATGTATTCTTAACAGTATCACTGTTAATTAGTTTGCAACATAAATGGTTTCTTATCTTCAGGCTTAAGATTTTTACCATTACATGCAAAAGTTTAAGGTGAACTTTTTCAAAATAATAACTTTTATTCAGTTAATATACATTCAATTTAATCAAAAGCATCAGTTAAAACATTTATGTTGAGATATATAAATAGTTTTTATTTTGCATAGACGTTGCATTCATCAAAGAATCCTTTACCTTTTCATCTTTGGTAATTAGAAATGTTTCTTGAGCAGCAAATGAAGACTAGAGCAATGATGCTGTAAATTCAGCCTGGCTATCGCAGGAATAACTTACATTTTAAAATTAATGGAAATAGCATAGTTGACATTGTAATATTTTACAACATAACTGTATTTTTGATGAACAAATGAAGCTTTGGTCGACATAAGAAACTTAATTCAAAACATTTTGCTAAAGTCTTTATTTTCTATACAGAATAGAATTTTCCCGATTTCTCTGATTCCAAAAATGAGGCCTTAAACTGCTCATAACACCTTGGCGACTGCATAACAACTACCTAGCATCATGGTGTCGAGTTTTGCATTAACTTTGCATTCTTCATGTGTTAAATAATGACCCCATGCAACAGTGAATCCATCATATGTGCACAGCACTTCTGCCTTAATCACCGTATCCATCCACATTGTGATCAGTGACTCCCCTCCCCCAACTCTGATTGACAGGTGAGGGCAGAAGTAAATGTATCAGATGGTTCCACATGGGGTACGGGTGGAGCGGGGTGGAGTTTGTGGTGTTTGTTTCAGGCAGCTCCATTGTTGAAGCGCCCCATGGCTCCCAGTGTCTGTCTCCAGTTTGAGGCTGCTGCTCCACACGCTGTTGCTTGTTTGTGTTTTGTCTGGGATGAAGTCGAAGCCCCCATTGTGATCCTAGTTTGTCGGGTTGCGTGTTAACCCGCTTAGAGTGTGACTGTCAGGTGTTCCTCAGAGCCACTTGCTGTTTTTCGCTCGTGGCAGCATGATGCAAGAACCTGCTGGGAGCTAGTAAGAGCACGATGGGAAATCTGATGTTTAGTGTGTCATCAGGGATTGCAGCTCTCTCCCCGCAGACAGTTGAGTAGGTGGGGGCGGCAGCGATGGGGGCTCCAGCGGGAATGTCACCCTGCAGGATAGAGTTGGATGGTGGGGGAGGCTGCGTGCATGAGACGTGAGGGACCCTCAGCCTACAGCGGAGGTGGCAGAGAGAGAGCGTGTATGTGTGAAGCATGCGTGTGTGTGTGTTTTGGAGGGTGTGCTGGGGGATGTTGATGTGCTTTGAGAGGCGAGTTTGTGACAATGGCCTGGCTAGACCCACTCATCTGCTCTTGGGGACAGTTGTTTGGAGAGAAGCCATGGTTGTCTTGTCTGTTATGCTTATGGTAATGTTTCCTGGTTCTGCTCACACCACGACACGCTGTTCACTGATGTTAAAAATAGTCAATGTCAGTTTGCTCTGACCTCTTTTTCAGACTAACTCAACCTGAACTTTGAAATTGGATTGTCTTTCTATGCTATAAACAATCAACCCTGTCTTGTTTTTGGTATTAGCCAATTACTACGACTACATGCTTGGCTAAAAACTACTTGCTATTAAATGTAGCTTAATTCAAACCCACTGCATACATTTTGGTTTACACTTTGGGTCTAAAAGTCATACTTGAATCAAACCTACATTCAGGCTCAACTTAGACTCATAAGCAATTGACAAATTAGCTTGTATTATTTTTATACCTATAAGAAATATATAATCTGTATATGGTGGAACTGTTTAGATAAGCAAGTCACTTCTATAGTCTGTGTTAGGAAAAATGTTAAACATTACAAATAAACCAATAATGTTTTATAAGAAAATAATCTTCAGAATATATTAATAAAATATCTTATACTTTCTTTTTAGGTGAAGCTGGATCACAAATATTTGCTTGAATGTAAACACATTTAAGAGGAATACTTTAATAATCAGTGAGTGCTGTAACATTGCAAACTCATGCTGCCACTGTAAGTAAAGTTATTTTGCAGCAGTTATTTTCGTTTTGTGTTTATAAGTATTATTGTGCATGTGTTAAGCCCCAATGATCAGTTTTGTTTTACTTTCCCTGTCAAACTAGTTCTGCGTTAATGGTCCGTACATAAGCACATTATTGCACCAGGTGGTATGGTCTAATATCCTGTTCGAAATGTTGGCAACAAGACCACCAAGTGGAGGCCACGCTAGAGACTTGAGAATATGGGGAGGCCATTGTGAGGGGAGGTTTCCTAGAGTTAATGACCCCCATTCAGTCACTTGTGCAATGATCCCAAACCCTGGATGTGTCTGGCCACCCATCCATGGCCACCTGTTGCACCTGGCCCTGACATTGAGACTGGGTGTCCCAGCTCTGCTGTTTAAGGTGCCCTGCTCTTGACCCTTTTTGTAATTTGACTGGTGGGTGGTATGCCCAAAATATTATTGAAATTGAGTCCAAGAATGTTTTGCATTTTACACAGCCATATAATAATGCCTAGTAATGAATTCAGTATTTAAAGTTAAAAATAATCAGATTCTAAGTTGAATTGAATAACATTTAAAAAAAGAGATACATATAAATTTCAGTGGATGAGCCATAATTATTTATACAGTATATATTGTACTTGCAGTAGAAAGTAAATAGTTAGGGCTGTCAGAGGACTGAATGTCTTGAAGAATAAGTGGTAATAATTCACTTTCTCACTGGTGACTCTGTTATTTGGGCAGCAACTTTATGCATGGTTAAGTTCTTGGGAAGAGAGGAACAGTACCTTATCTGGATTGTATCACTTCGTTGTACATTATCCTCAACTGGCAGTCCATCATTGCTCATCAGAAACTGTTCCACTGGAGAAACGTAATACGAGAAGGACGTCAAAGTTATTGTAAGATCCACGGTTAGGTTGTGAAAGTTTTACTTCATAATGTTACGTAGGTTGAACATGTGCTATCAGGAGATATAGTTCAGGGAGTGGGGTGGACGTTATACAGTTTTCCTGTAGCTCCCTCACCCAATGTAAGCTGTTCATGGCCATATACCGTATCTGTAGAAGGTTTCTGGTGTGCACCAAGGACTGATACTGGAGGGCGGCTCAGTTTTGCCAAAGCTGCCATGGCAGATACCCAAAACTTTATCAGTGACATTCAGTTAGCCTTGAGACTGATAAAATATACAACCTAATGATTTAATGACCTTTTTTTAAATTCTTGAACTGCAGATGCCAAATGACCTGGTGTCAGCCATGTTTAAGATTTGCTTAAACTATTAAAGGTATAGTCTATTCTTAAACCTTCCTTTGTTATTAAAAATGTCAGGGTGAGTAAATGATATGACAGAATAGTCATTGTTGGGAGAACTCTCTTTAACCTTGGACTGGACTGAAAATGTTATTCCTAATGACTCATCAAATGCTATCATTTTGGTTTGCCATACTTGCCATACCTGTTTTGCCAGTTTGTTAAGAAAGAAGATTGAGGTCGGAGATCTTCAGGGAGCTGTTAAAGTAGACTTGGTGAAGTAAAAGGACACGAACAACATTAATTCCCCTTCTCTGCCATCTGAGCCACTGAATGGCACTTCAAAAGCGAAGTGGGGTTGTGTTAATCCCCCGCAGTCGCCCTCAGGTTTGAAGTGTGATCAAAGTCGAGGCTACACTGATAGATTGGCCCACTCTGGCCCTCTTACTGTCAAGGGACCAGGAAGTTTAGTAGGGGTAACATAGGATCTGAGGGATGTGTGGAAGGCCGAAATGGCCCATCACTCGAATATGATCCTGGATGTTTATGGCTACCTCTAACACAGTGCGACTGAGTCGTGAAGAGATGTATACAAATAGAGAAAGACATGTAGAGGTACAAATTTTGCCTTTTTGTTATGGTGGATACATTTCACCACTGGACTTTCTGTCCGAGCAGACTGCTTCCTTCAATAAGGAGTTTCACAGACACTTTAGACTCTTTGAGTACCTGGAGGGGATAATCAATAGCTTTTAAATTGCTTCAACAATCAACCCAAAATAGCCTAATAGATTCAGCATGTTAAGCAATACCACTGACATCTTTTCCTAGAGAACAATCAAAGGACAGTTAATTTTTTTCGCCTTAAGCACAAACGTGTCTCATCCTGTTTTTCAAGCTCCCTCTCTGTTTTTCCTTCTGCTGACACTGGGCTCCTGGTTTCCGTGCCTCTCCACAGCCAGGAGGTGTGTGAGCTGACCCTCCGTGACCCCGTTCTCTCCGCAATTTCTCTAGAGAGAAACGGCAATCTGCAGCTTGACTGAATCTCACAATGAATGGATGGGCTGCTTCTCTTGCCCTTGAGTTAATTTTGTAGTGTCACTCTTCTCTAAAGGGATAAAGGGGGAGGATGTTTTATACGGGAGCTGAAAAGTGCTCCCTGTTGCCTGAGGGACTGAGCGGCTAGCTGAGTCCCCTTAAAAGGAAAGCAATCGCAGTAGCTAAGCTCCTTGAGATGGACAAGTGATGGAGCACTGGCCATTTACATTTCTCAATCTCTCCCTCCCTCTTTCTTGGTGACATTGGGCATCCTGAGGAGAGAGAAGTGCATGCTGGGTCAGCCTTGCCTTCACCATGGCTGTGGGCTCATGCTGTCGCTTAGCTTCTCTTCTGCTCCTTTCAGTAGGCTGGAGTTTGCAGTCCTACTTACTGCCGCTTCATAAACCCTCAATAGCTGCAACACAATGGAAGAAGACGGGGGTCAAGGTTAGACCTCAGCTCCATCTTATTTGCTTTATCGAGATCCTGGAATTTTTTTACATGCGTTTTCAAAGCAGTTACTGTTATTTATTAATTAATTTATTTTTTTGCCATGTCAGACAAGGATTTTACTGTGCATCCAGCTTGTTAGGTGTCAGGTGATCTTCAATCAAACTTTTATACTCTTGTAGTACGTTGTTATTTATATTGTCATTGACTTGTTGCTTTTTGTATTGGTTTTATCTGTTATCTAATGTTTGCTTTGAATTGTCATTAAGCTAGCGCTTTTATCTAGTGCAAATTGCAGTACACTAACTATTGCGAAAATCTCTTCAGAGCAACCCAGGCTTAAGTGTCTTGCCAAAGGTCATGATGGTAATAGCTCATGGACTGCCACTTGAAAGCATCGAGTCTACACTGGTACCTAGATCATTACTTGGCTATGCCAAATGTTATGATTTAATCCATCGGTTTGCTTCAGGAAAAATTACAACGCAACATGCTGTCCAGATGCTATTTTCCAGCACACACACCTGAAGCACGCGCTCACTACAAGCCTGTCAAATAGCGCCTAATTACTGAACTAAGATATTTATCACATGTGATTGTGGTAATACTGTCAAAAACACAGCGTTAAAAACAGTTGCTTGTGTCTAAAGTAAAAGAAAACAATGAAGAGAAAACGTGCAAGTATGTTAGTTGCCTACAGCTTTTAAAGGGACAGAACTAAACATGCCGCCGCTTGTCATTAAAGGGATAGTTCACTCAAAAAATATAATTGCGTCATTATTTACTCACTTATATGTTAATTTAATTTCTTTCTTGTGCTAAACACAGAATAAGATATTTTGAGTAACCAAACAGAAAAAAAAGAAACTAATTTAGATAAAAACGAGCTGAGAGTGAGTAAATGATGGATTTAGTGTAGAAGTATATAGTGTTTCACTTTTCAATACTGCTGAATACACCTACTCTTCCTGAAAAATAAAAGCACTGTTTGTTTTATTCATATTATGTTTATTTGTAATGTGTATCAAAGATAAAATGACAACGATTTTTATCTTTGCTCATTTTGGCCTAAATATCTGCCCTTTTTTATTTTATACTTTTTATACCTTGAAAGGCTTTGATTTTATGCAAAAGGCAAATAAGTGTAACTGTACTGCTCAGACAACTTGCAAAGTAGTAAAATCAATGACAAAGAATCATGATATAATCCTGATATTTAAAAAAAATATTTTTTGCCAAGTTGCCCACCCCTAGCTCTGTAATTTGCAAAATAATCTTAAAAATCAATTTTAAAAAAATGACGATATGCCCACAAAAAAATTGCGAGATTATATTTTTTCTATATCGCCCACCCCTATATGCATCTACTTAAATCAGGTTTAAGTCAAATAGTTAAAAATAATATCACACACAAATAAAGGGGCTAAAAAAAATTCATCGCGCCGGAAAGGTTGAAGGCAATCGGGTCGGCCGGCCCTGCCAGCGATGTGTCCCTTATTTATTTTTCAGGGAGTTGGCAACCCTACCTCCGTCCTCCATTTCACATGAACACTACACTACGGGTGATGTTTTAGATACCTTTGGCAGCGCAGATACTGTACGCTGTTGCGGATCCAATCAATGACGAGCGTGCAAAAATACAAACAAGAAATTGGAAACATCGGATGAGCAAAGAGGACTAAGCTGGACAGCGAAATAGGCTAAAATCAAAATGCTGCGGTGGTTAAGACAGATGTCAGTATCTGGAAGAGGTGAAAAGAGGAAAGAGGCAGAAGATGAAAATATTGACAGAGCGTGCGAAACAAATGCTGCGTCCGAAATCGCATACTTAAGTAGGGACTACATTTAAAACTGAACGTATTACTCGACCGTTAAAACAGTAGGTACTATATAGTATGAATGTGAGTAGTATGAATGGAACTCGGACATACTACATCCGCCATATTAATGTTGTCATGTGTCATGCGTCGTCACAACAGTGCGACAATTTAAACTTTCAATAAGTCATCCGTTTATTTAGATTGTGTTAAACAA
>JAUCNO010000585.1:1809401-1825279 GCA_032353835.1 Enteromius viviparus | reverse complement strand
CTGATTCTGATCATTTGAATGGGTGAGCGAAAACTTTTGGTAATATAGTGTATATATATATATATATATATATATTAGATATATTTGCCATGAGCAATTTTAATTTACTAGTAAGTTTCAGATGATGTTATGCTGTCTTGCGTTTTGTCTGCTTGTCCCCTGCAACAGTGGCATATATCAATAATTTTTACTATTCAATAAATTTCCAATGGATGATATACTTATTTCTTAATGAATAGTCACTAATGAAATGTAGTGTAACACTGTTGCATGTTAAGTTGAACTTATATAACATTTTAGAAATTTCCTCAGCTTCTCCCTCTTTGGATTTAAAAAAAAAAATATATATATATATATATATATATCTACATCTCAAATCTTTAGTTCTATTGAATTAAATATTTATATTAGAGAAAAAGAACACAAGCTTAATTTTTCATAATTCCTTTACTGAATGTTTAAATGACTTTTGGTTCATCATTTTATGTCAGCTGAGGATAAAGAAATGGCATCAAACTGATTTTGAAGATGTAAATTAGTGCAGTGTCATGTTGTGTGAAGTGGATCCATGTGACATATTTATGCCACACACAGCTACTCAATGTTCTCTTTTGTTGCTTGAATTATAGACTTCTGAAGTGTTTGGACAATTAATGCGGTAGATAAATGGGTCAGGATTTTGCATGTAAAAAACATACTGCATCGCGCTTTATCTGGCATCCATAGGAATTATGTCTGACTCCGTTTTAATTATAGTTCATTCATTACTTTCCATCCTAAATTCAGAGAAAATTATTTGCTTATTATTGTTTCCTTTCAGAGATGATTATACATCTTAAAAAAAAAAAAAAGTCTTGTCTTATAGTCACTGCATTTGCCTATATTATATTTCTAAATGCAAGTTATTAAACAGTGTTGATATTGCAGAAACTTTTCCCTGTAGGTTTAAATGATAAACTAATAAATAAATTAACATAACTTAACATTTTGACTGATTTAGGTTAATTAGATTTGAGAAGTGGTGAGTCCTGATATGCCAGACTCAAATATCATTAATCCCCAAGGAAATTAAAATAAAAGCCTAATACTTAACCATATACTGGGACGTCGCACTGTACAAGAGCATATGTGCCTTACAATTACTTATAACAAATAGTAATAAATAATATACAAAAATGTAGAAAAATATTTAACAGACTCACAGGGTGTAATTTGAGTGACTCGAGCAGGCGATTGGACGCGCTCGATTTTCAACCTAACGAGACAGCGCCACCTATTGGACACATAGGGTCTATAATTTTTATGTACCTGCCAGGTGTAAAAGACATTTCTATCTATCTATCTATCTATCTATCTATCTATCTATCTATCTATCTATCTATCTATCTATCTATCAATCTATCAATCTATCAATCTATCTATCTATGTAGTGTTCAGTCAATTAAGCAACATCGGGAATTAAAAGAGTTCAGCTCGCGCTTGAACGTGCCTTACGTTCAACTGCGTTTTTACCCAGATGAATAAATCAAGGGGGCACATTCAAAATATAACATAGTGAAAGCTTCCTGAGCAAACAGCGCAGGAAGTGTTTTGCAAGATTGACATGGCTCCGCGGTGACAACTGGCCTGTTTTTACACCTTCCTTCTAAATAAGGAAGCGGCCCGTCGGGCATATGACCGCCGGTCCAATTTGGGAGCTGCCAATGAAGCCCATCATCACGCCCCATGTTCTCTCGCGCTCACTCTCGCGCTCGCTCTCCCCGGGGCCGCTCGCGTGGATTGACAGCGATTGGGTTTTGGCGTTCAAACTGACCCCCGGCGGCGGTGAGGTCAGCGTCATGTCATCCTGAAGGTGAGTGATGTCATCCCGAAGGTCTCCCAGGCAAGGTGAGCTTGCATTTTGGTGAGTGTGTGGTGCTCCCCATCCAGAGAGGTGAAACATGGTAATCATCATCGCCGCCACCGCCACCAGCTCAAGCTCTGCCGCCCTGCTCTTCTCATCTGCCGAGGGGCTTATTGCGTTACACGCTCGCAGCCCCGACCTGCCTTCCAAAAATAAGCCCCTGCCACCATGCCGAAAGAAGAAAAACAAGAGTGGTATTTTTAGGGGCATTAATTTTGACCACGTGCCCCGAGGGTAAACCGGATGGCCACTGCGCAAAGGTTCCTCATCAGTATGTGCGAGAGCAGCGGGCGCTGGACGTGGACTGCGGTTGTTCTGCTGGGCTTTCTGCTTGGGATCGTGTCCTCCTACCCCATCTCGAACAGGACTAATGCAACTTCTCTGGAGAAAAGGTGGGAGACGCTCTTCTCCCGCTCCGTTTTGGGGATCTCGGTGGAGAAATCGGACCTGAACTGGGAGAGTGACTATTTGCTGGGCATTAAAAGAGTGCGGAGGTTGTACTGCAACGTGGGCATCGGGTTTCACCTGCAGGTCCTGCCAGACGGAAGGATAAACGGTGTCCATAATGAGAACCAGTACAGTGAGTTGCATCCAGAAATGTCATGCATGACGCGTTATACCAGGCATGGATGATGACTGAATGAACAGCTCAATTTTTATTTTATTTTAGAATATTTATATAATATATTTATGCTATATTTTAAAATATTTATCAGTATATTAAAACATATATTATTGTTATTTTCACATGTGTCCTAAAGCAATGACATATCTATTAAAATAAACCCTAGTGTCAGTCACTGCCGAGTTTCCCGAGGCTCAAACATGACACGAATGCTTGGACGAATTTAGACGCCAACTAATTTTACACAGCGTCCATCTGCTTGTCGTACATGCCAGAACCGCAGGGCTTTTTTTCCATGTCACATTATAAGAAATGAGCCAGCATGCGAGAAAATGCAGAACAAAGGCTCTGTGCATCTCCTGGATCCACCCACTCGTGCAGAACGCATCCTGCAGATTGAGTAAAAGAGCTGCCGTGTGCCACACACTGTCTTGTATGTAACACTGATGTTCTGTTCAATCAGGTCTGATAGAAATCTCAGCGGTAGAGAGAGGAGTGGTTAGTCTATACGGCGTCAAAAGCAAGCTGTTTGTCGCAATGAGCAGCCGCGGATGGTTATACGGAACGGTAGGTATGCCTGTCGTTTGATTGTATTGTACTGTGCAGAAAACGCCACTTCAGTCTTGCAGTGTTTAATGGGTCAGTGACAAATAAGGAATTATCCGGAGATTATAAAAATGCCAAGTTTTGGCTCTTAAAAATGTAGGCTGTAGTCTTAAAACGGTTTCGTTTAAAGTTCATGTTGACTGTTTATTTAACGGCTTTAAAATGTTAATGGTGTAACCATTCAAAGATTCACATTCAAAGCACAAAGACCTAGAAAATATATAGGCCTATGTGCTTTGTATGTGAATTTATAGCCTACAATCAAAAAGAGTTTTTAACAAATATAGATATCAAGACATTATCTTTATTCATTTGACCTGAACAAAATGTGCCTTTCCTTAAAGGTCACCACCTGACATTTTTGTGTCAAAATATCGGGCCGAACGGTTCTCGTTGCGAAACCGTGCCAATCTAGGCCAGTTGGCACAGTTATCCTACCATTGTTTTTTTAATGTGCTGGTGCTACGAAATTAGGATTAGAATGAACATAACCTTGAATACTAAACGCCTGATAAACATTGGAGCGAGAGCGATAAGATGCTAGCCACAAAAAGTTTCCAAACTGGCATTTATTGACATAAAATTAGACGAATGATAGCCTAGCCTACAGTGACTTGATAGTTTCTTTTGAAGTTAGCTATTGTAATGTGTCTCACTGACGAAGTGTACAAAACAGTAAAAACTACACATTATCCAAACACCAAACCAACGGCTAATAATCATACCGCGCCAAAACGTTTTCATGTGAGAATGGAAGCGAAACCGTTCGGCACGATGAAGTAATCTTTAGATTCAAGCTGAAATCTATAAAAAAAAAAGAGAAAAAAGTCATTGACCCAAATGCATTTTGATTCATTTTGAAGTGCACTCAAATATAAGCAGCATTCCTTAGCTTTAGAAATTCAGTACATTGATTGTCATTCATTTTTTTAATAACTGTTGGCTGATATGAGCTGTGATGTTGTGCATGGCTTGAATGTAAATTTGACCTACTTTGCACTTGGATTACTTAGATGCCAGATCGCACCATGAGTAACACATTAGTTGCTTTGATGACATACACTCTTAAAGAGAAAGCTTCTTTATTGGCACTGATAGTTCCATTCTACAAAGGGCTCTTTACAAGGTTCTTCAAACTAAGAAAAATAGTATTTTTCATTAAAAGGTTCTTTGAGGAACCAAAAGTGGTTCTTCTGTGGCATCGTGTAAAGGAAGAAATATAAAGGAAGAAAGAAAAAGGACGTAGACAGAATCATCTAAATTCCTTCTCAACCTTTGTAACTCCAGGGTCCTTTCATTGTCAATTGTTTGCGATAGTCAATCATTGTCAGTGGCAGCAGCTTAATTTTTTTTTTAAACGCGTAAATGAATCATCAACTTAGCGCTTTACAAACTACGTGCATGTTATTAACAGTTCCATATTTTTGCGCAAGCGATAAATCTCATGCGTTGATAAAATCTGTTAATTAAATTTCCTTTAAAGATTTATGCTGTTGGCACAGTCCGAGATCAGATAAGCAGACAAAGACGTTTTTACGCAATAGGAATGGGAGATAAAACCGATTCACTGATAAGTTTGGCTTTTCAAAGCATGGCATCTCCATTAGAAACAGCATGGGCCTTGAAAATGAATCTAACCTTCAATCCATGCGTGTTATGCGATGATTCTGAAAGATGTAAAAAATGAACGAATCCACATTGAGAACTTTTGAATTCTGCAAATGACTTGGTTTTTAATGCGTTCTCAGTAAGATATTGCTCTGTGAGTTTTCCTGCACTTTACCCTAGTTAGATTAGAAAGGAGTATGTGTGTGTGCGTGTGATGAAGAATGAGGTTTAGAAGGAGGATGGGAGGAGTAATGCCAAACTAACTAACTATCTAATCCATACCATTTTTAGAGGGCCTTCCGTGACGAGTGCAAGTTCAAGGAGACGCTGCTGCCCAACAATTACAACGCATACGAGTCTTCCATTTACAAGGGCTTTTATATCGCCCTCAGCAAACACGGCCGCTTGAAGCGAGGCTACAAGGCTTCCCCAGCAATGACTGTCACACATTTCCTCCCACGTTTATGAGCAAACCTGGCAATAACACAATAATTTGCACATGTTGGATGTTCTCGTAGGTAACCCAAACATGCTAAGAGGTGAACTGCAAAGAACGAAAATAACACTTACAGTATTTATTCTCGTTGAAATAATAATAATAGTAATAATAATATATGTATATTTCGGTAGCTTACTTTGTGTCTGAACTTTGTGTACATGCCATTCTTTGCTGCTTATGATTTCTATAATGAATATTATGAGAGTCAAGGAGCTCTTTTTGCTCTCACTTTTTATGGGTGCTTGCCATAACTGGTGTAAACCTTACCCGGCATTGGACTAACATCCTTAGCTTTTACAGTGAAATGGATACTTTTTATTACCTCAAAGAGCCACGTCAGCAACGAAAAAAGTTATGGAGGGAAAAATAAATATCAGTTTACTCTGATCTTCATCTGTTCCACCATTTTTCTAGGGAGATAAAAGCACTTATTTTTCATGATTAGGTGGTGCCTTAGCCTCTGCTATTTTTCCTCCTTTTATGCATGCAAAAAATATGGTTTTTGTTCCATATTTAGATCAATAACCAAATAGTCAACGATAAAAACCTATTGCATGCATCCGCATTGGGAGTTAAACTCAGAGAGGGCTATTTTACCCCTCATGTAAGTTCTGAATGTCTGTGGAAGGCTAGTCCTGAAAGGTTTGGGTGCTTCCGTTTATATGAATACAGATCAAGCTAGTACAGAACTGCATTAACTTTGAATTATGTGGCACGATTATATGATAGCATAGCTGTTGCTTAGCGATAAGAAAACCGCTGATTTGATTCATCCGATTAAATATAGCGTGTGATTAAGCTCTTTTTTTATCATATGTATTGATATTAGTCAGTGGTGTCTATGTTATACCTCTACAGTCAGTGAGGGCTCATTCACCAACATGTTGACTGCATACTTGAACTCCACCTCAAAAGGAATGTAAAAACCAATACAACCGTCTTAATCTGTTCGAGATAACATATTTTGCGCATTACTTTATGTTTGAATACAAGCATAGACCTGAACACCTGTGCACACTCTTAAATTCCCAAGTCAATTGACTTTGTCTAGAGAATTTACTTTAAGTCGCACTTGAAATTGAATTGAACTTGGGTATTTGTAGGCATTCCCCTTCTCTTGCCCTACTTTTTTAGATATACGATTACAGGAACGGTTCGACCAAAAATGAGCTGAAAATGTACTCTCAGACCATCTTAGATGTAGATGAGTTTGCATCTTCGTCTGAAAAATATTGGAGAAAGTTAGCATTACATTAGCCTACTCGTTCACCTCTGCAGTGAATGGGTGCAGACTAAATAGCTTTTTATTTTTTTAATCGAAATAATCTATAAGTAATCCACACCAGTCCAGTCCATCAATTAATGCCCTGTGAAGTGAAAAGCTGCACATTTGTACTAAACAGATCCATCAAGATATTTTTAACATAGTGTTGCTTAAGTTTAAAGAGTTGTCTTGTCTGAAGAGAAAAAGTATGTTAGATCAAGCAAAGTTTACAAGAAAAAAAAAAGTATTTAAAATGTTACAAACACTCAACTTTTCACTAAAGATGTTAACTGATGGACTGGAATCATGTGGATTAATTGTAGATTATTTTGACTGAAATCTTTGAGGTGTTTGGACTTTCATTCTGACGGTACCCATTCACTACAGAGGATCCATTGGTGAGCATGAACCTGTTCCAATAAAGAAACAAACTCCTCTACATCCTGGCTGGTCTGAGGGTGAGAACATATTAAGTAAATTTAGATTTTTGAGGGAACTTCTCCTTTAAAGAAATAACAACTCCTTAAATCCAAAGTAAATTATTATTAGAATATTCAGTTTTAGGCTGAGGCTCTCATTTTGAATTTTTCTTGTGGTTGCTGCTCTCGCTGTAATCCAGATCTGTTTTTATGTTTGCTGCAATCCCCTTAAAACACGTTACGTTAGAGCACGTGTTGGATTTCTGCAATATGCAGGAGAGAATTAAAGGTTTGATAATCACTGCAGCACTAGCTAGTGCATATTGACCTTGATTTCTCTTGCATTACTGCTTCTACTTGAGATTTCGAGGCTACTTAATGATGAGAAGGATGTTATTTTTATAACAGTTATGGCTGGGATGTTTGAGCCAGGTACACTGATATTTAGATTATATGCTCATGGAGTGTGTTTGTGACTTTTTTCTTAAAGGTATATTTCATGCAAAAATGAAGATCACTCACCCTCATTTCTTTCCAAACTTATGTGACATTTTTTCTTTTGTGGAATGTGAAAGATATTTTGAAGAATGCTTTGAACCCCATTGGCTCTCATTATATGGGCGCTTAAGAACGGAAGATTAGAACGACACAAGGGTGAATAAATAATAACAGCATTTTCATTGTTGGGTGAACGGTCATTTTTAATGTAACAGGGAATAAAGAGAGATTTTCAGCTGTACAGTGTTGAAAATATGAACTATATATTAGTATTGACGGCTATGGATTTAAAATTCTTTGTACCCCAAATATGGCATGCAATGTGATTGCTTCAATGAAACTGTCAAAATGACTGCTTTTTATGTATGTGATGACTGATGTTAATTTATTGATATGTATCTCCACTGTACCCTGTCCTCTATCACATTTCTGATCTGTTTAAACTTAGATGAAATGAATAGAATTTTGCATGGTGTTTAATGCAAAATGATGGACAGAAATGTGCATTTAGAAGTTAAGCCCTCTAAACTAAGTGCTTATACAGAAACAGCTATTTCTCATGTAAGTTCCACCGGTTTCTTTGTACTGTACTTTGTCTCCAGCTTTGAAATGGCCCCAATTGTGGCTTGCGAGATGATTGTAAGGGGTGGTGCATGTGTGTGTGTCCTTGTACGTATGCAGCCTTTGTGTTTTCTCAGTTTTGTATTCCTGCACTGAGGGGCAGACGCCTCCTCCAAATTCCCCTCCTATTTTCTAACATATACCTCACCTTCTGCCTTAGTTCCAATTTGTTGAAATGATTGTACGATTTGTTGGAGACAACAAACTTTTTGCCAATCATTTTGTTCTCTGAAAAAAAAGAAAAAATGAGTAAGAATTCTAATATATTAAGAAAATGTTTCCTTTTATTTTTATACGTATGTGCTGTGCACAGCAGCCAACTGTATTACTGAAATGAAAATAAAAGGTTGTTTTTTAGCCTCTGTGTTTCTGCATTATGCTTTAATCAATTAAATTTGGGTTTTATTTAAACAGGTTTGGAAAATTTGGTTGGGATTAAAAATTCGGATGGTATTATTTGGGTTAGCACCCCCTCATGTGGTCAAAATCAAAAAATGCAGGTTTTTGTGTGCGCGTAAAATTACCATCCTGTATCGTTTACTTTTTATTTTACATATCTTTTTAGACGCAGATGAAGTAAAAAAAAAATTAACAATTGACCAAATAAATAAATTAAATTTTTATTTTGTAAGGCTGTAGCATTTTCTTGACAAAATATTACATATATTATAGCTGCCTTCACGTCATATCTTAATTCCGGGATGACAGCATCTAAATTACGTGATTCTATGGCAACAATTTTATAGCCAAAGCCCTCTCGTGGTCCTAAATTCGTAATTACAACCCGTGAACTCGGAGTGTTCTTAGAATTTGGAACGGTAACAGATGACCATGTGACCTCCTTCATTTTGGCGCTAATTGGGTGCTTAATTCCTTTGAGTCTGACAACATGGAAAGCTATAAGTAAAATGCCACATGTTGTCATCTCGAAATTACGGTAATTACGAGATGGCGTGAATGCAGTGAAAGCAATGAAAAAGCTATAGGTCAAAATGCAAATGAATTAATTAAGAACTGCATGATTAAATGAATGATATCGCACATTAGTCCTACATATATTCTATTCATTCCCCCCACCTTTAATTATGTTGCAAAATAGGCCTACATGTATGGCAAGCCGTTTTAACATTTAATCTATAAACAGCAGTATCTATTTTCATGTTACTAGTATAATTTTTTTTACATACTAGTAACTTTTCCATTAAGTACTAGTGCTTATTCTTTAGGTACTAGTGTCTTTTGTTAAGTTACTACTTATTCATTACATACTAGTACTAAATCATTAGATACTAGTATTAAATTATTAGATACTATTACTTACTCATTAGATACTAGTGCTTATTTACCAGGCACTAGTACTTATTCATTAGATATTATACTTAAATGTTGGACTCAATTTGATCATATCTCAGTAATTTTCATATTGGAAAGATGAGTTGGAGCTGCTTCAGAACAGAGAGAGTGAAACAAGCAGTAGCTAGTCCCTTAATTTGTTCATGGTTGTTTATGCGTTTTTAGTTACAGTTTTCAACCTAGTATTTTTTTGTCAGAATTTATCATCACAATTAACCTGGATTTTCCATCACCATAGTCCCTAAACATAAAAAATATATATCCCATGTAAATGCAGGAAATGTGGTTTTTTTTTTGTATTTGTTCCCACAGAATATTAATATAAAAACATTCAATGCCTTTAGCACCAGTGCAATATGCAAAAAAAATAAAAAAAGGTAATGTACAAATATGATATTTATTGTTTTTACTGGATGAAAAAAATTAAAAAATAATAGATAATAAAATTTGTGTCTTATCTCCATTCAGCCACTAGAGGTCACTTGATGACCAACCAGCACATTAGGCTAGCATGTTTACGAAATTAGTTTACAAAATTGACAAAAATACGTTTTCCATGTGTTTGTGTACAAATGAATGTTTCTTTTCTTTGTGGTTACCTCCAAAAATTTTACATCCATCTCTTTGTTTCTGTTTCCTGTCTAATCTCTCTCGTCACAGCAATGGCTGTCCACTGCTGCGGGTGTGTGTGTGCACTTGAATGGGTTAAATGCAGAGCACAAATTCCTAGTATGGGAAACCATACCTGGCCACTTGTCACATTCTTTCCTCGCTCCTATATCCTATGTTGCCAATTCATTAATATTCAACATACGATTAGCATACTGGGCAGAAATGCAAATTGAAAAAGTACTAGTACTAGTTCAGGATATCTCTGGTCTAAAAGTTCTATTTTGTCTTAACAAAGAGAGTATTATTAAGAACTAGTCACTTTTGGAATAAGTACTAGTATTTAATATAAAAACGTACTAGTATGCAATGATTAAGTACTAGTATCTAATGAATAAGTAGTAACTATAGAAAAGACAATAGTACCTAAAGAATAAGCATTAGTACTTAATGGAAAAGATACTAGTATCTAGAAAATAAGTAACATGGAAATAGATACTAGTGTGGTTTATAAATTAAATGTTAAAATGGCTTGCCATAATATATGAGCAGAGGTGCAGTGAAATTAAATGAAGTGAATTTCTGTTTGGCATATTTTCTCTAAAAATAAACACTTGTGAACAAAAGAAAACATTGAAAACAATAACAATTAGGCGGTACAAAATATTTAGTAGTGCATTAGTTAACTTTGCCCTTCAAAACTAGGTTATCTTATGTAAAGTTGGTGAACCCGGCAACTGGTTACAACTGCCAGTTGTAGCTGATCAACTTTAAAGTTCTTAGTCTGCAAACATGACCTTTGAACTCATTTACCCCAGTTATATAAACCTAGCAGTGAGATGCCTCAGTGTATCCTGAGCTCTTGCCTGATTCAGTGCGATCATGCACACAGTCCTTCTTCTCTGTCTGGCTGCTCTAAGCACCTTTGCATTAATAACTTGTCATCCTATACAAAGGGAAACAATCCAAACAGATTTAACAGGAGAAAATCTGAGCAATATGGAGACCACGATCGGCAGCTACAGATATTTCCTGATGATGAAGTTTAGTAAAACAAGGAGAAGAGCCATTTATCAAGAGTCCAGAGGTAAGTCATTTTAACTATATAAATACTGCATAAACAGTCACATTTGTACATATTTTGACGCGTTTAATAACATCATTGGTGCTCTTTTAATTCAAAAAGGAGCTGCTTTATTGAAGAAAAGAAGCAAGGACTGCTTTTTACTACTTTATATTAAAACAAATAATATAATGTGCTTGGATACAACTAAAAATGCATATATTTCAGTGAGTATGTTTTTTAAAATAAATATAGTAAACAATATATATTTTTACAATACAATATGGGATTTTACAATACTTTTGCAATGGTAATTGCTATATTACGGATTAATATACACATAATCATTACAGCTAAAGGAATTTAATATAGTGCTGTCAAATGATTATTCACGATTAATCACATCCAAATTAAAAGTGTGTGTACTGTATATATTTAAAATGCATATATAAATACACACACATGCATGTATACATTTATGAACAATGTGTTACATTTATATATTAAATATATAATGTATATAAATATAAATATATAAACATAAATAATGTAAATTCTTTCTAAATATCTGCTGTGTGTATATATATATATATATATATATATATATACAAAACAAACATATTATGTAAACAAAAATTAAATGTAATCATTTAAAAAAGCTTTAATAAAACACATTTTTATCCTTAGGTTGATGCCATTAATAAGTACTGCTTTAAAACAGTTCACGGAAAAAATTCCCGGCATGCTTTGTGTCCATGGAGGAGTGATGCAATGATCAAACTTCTTGGAGGTAAAAGCCCCACCAAGGCTTATAGTGCAGAATTACATCATTCTCTGCAGTCAAACATCCATAAAACACATCACAGACAGAGACGAAGCCAGTATATTGACCCATCTGATCCCTTGGGATCTGAGAATTCGAGGTCAAGGACGGCTAATTATCGAAGAACAAATAGAGAGCATGAGCACGAGCGCAGCACTAATGTTTCTAAAGAAACCATCACTTCCTATGATGACCCTTTACATGTACTGCTCTCCAAGAGCCCTGTCAGTCCTAATTTACAAAAACAGAAGAGACACAAGCAAGTTGCACCATCTGATCCATTCTGAACAAATTACTGGTCTAAAAATGAAAGAGCGATCTTTACTGGCTTTATAAGCCTTGCAACAAAGAAAACCATCTGTGAACCACCCAGTAAGACTTTTTGGGGGGGATAATTCCTAAAACCAATACACTGACCTAAATAACTTAAATGTGACATTAACAAACCAAACAGTATCAAAGAAACTAATAACCAAGAACTGTATATGCAATATACGGCCTCAGGACCTTGGTGTTGAGGCTAGTTTAGGTCACTGTTTGTCAGTTCTTTCACCTTTTCAAGTCAGTTAAAATGTAAACTACCTTGCAATGCTGTGGCAATGACATTGTTTTCATAAAAAACAGCAAGAATCTTTTCAAACATGAAATACTAGGTAGAAGTGTTATAGTTTCTAACATGTATGAGATGGTGCTGGCCACCTCTAAATTATTTATTAAAAAGAAGCCTACTGATATACACTGCTCAGAAAAATAAATTAAAAATAAATTAAACAACACAGTGTAACTACAAGTCAAGCACACTTCTGTAAAATCAAACTGCCCACTGCCCACCAATATCACATGCTGTTGTTCAAATGGAAGAGACAACAGATGGAAATTGTAGGCAATTAGCAAGACACCCCCAATAAAGGAGGGGTTCTGCAGGTGGTGACCACAGACCACTTCTCAGTTCCTATGCTTTCTGGCTTTCTGTTCAGTTACTTTTGAATGCTAGCGGTGCTTTTACTCTAGTGATAGTATGAATAGCATGAGTCTACAACCCACACAAGTAGCTCAGGTAGTGCAGCTCATCCAGGATGGCACATCAATGCGAGCTGTGGCAAGAAGGTTTGCTGTGTCTGTCCAGAACATGGAGGCACTACCAGCAGACAGGCCAGTACATCAGGAGATGTGGAGGAGGCCGTAGGAGAGCAACAACTCAGCAGCAGTACCACTACCTCCAGCTTTGTGCGAGGAGGAACAGGAGGAGCCCTGCAAAATGACCTCCAGCAGGCCAAAGTTGGATCAGCCTGTAGTGTTTTTCCACTTCAAGTTTGAGTGTGCCTCAAAATCCAGACCTTCTAGATCAATAACAGTAGTGAATCAGAAGTAAATGTTCAATGCAATATATATATATTGCAAATATTTTCTTATGTGGTGCAGCTTTCGACATAATTTATCAAACATAACACATATGCAACAATCTGCGTAATTTTGTGGGATTCCAAGTCAATCAATTATTCGATTGGTCAGTAGTTTCATGCAGCAGACTTTTGGCAAAAATGAATCGACTGTGGGTGGATGGTGGGTGTGCTGCCTGAGGCTGAGACTGACTGATCTGTTACTCAATCAATCAGAGAGTGTTAGAAGAGATACAACACTTCAACGTCTTTCCATTGAATATAAAAGGTACAATAACGTGGACATAAAGTTTGTTCATGTAAGTGGAGTCTGTGCTCTTTGCTTCCTACTAAACATCCTTTGATGTCTGCCATCTTATAAAACAGACCTGTCGTGCTCATAGCATGTTTGACCTTTAATAAGAGCGAGTCATCGCCTATCTTCAGCCTGGCACAGCTGCTGCACAGTTCCATAGACTAAGTGAGAAAAAGAGCCAATGTTCTCTGATTTCTCTCAGTATTCACTCTGGGAATTAATAACGCATACGGCTGAACCAGGAGGACCTGGTGAACTGTGCTGCTGGCTGCCGGAGTTATTTGTGAGGGAAGCTTTAGAATTGTGATCAAGGAGCAGGTTTGTGTAATAAGAAGAGAGGGAGAAAGAGAGAGTATGTCTGGATGTGGACATGATCAATCATAGAACCTTTTCCAGCAATGATGTTTCTGGGACACTGAATTTAATGACAGATACTGTATCTTAGTGACTAGTCATTGTATGCAAGAGATGGCTGACGTAGTGATACCGCAGCAACAGCAGCGTAGCAGATCAAATCTTCCAAGACTAAATACTTTAACATTGCCATGTACATTACCATGCCAATCCCTCAGAGAGCTGTCATGACAGAATTATAATACTGAAAGAATACGGAAAAATTGTATATAAATATATGTGTAATTTTTCATATATCACAATTTTTTTAAATATTTACAATGATAAGATAATAAGAAAGACAAGTTTTTTTCAAGAAAGAAGTTTTTGAGCATTTTAGAATTAATTCTGAAGGATCATATGACATTGAATATACTATATATATACACATATACTGTGAATTGAAAATGGTCCCTTTTTTAATTGTAATAATATTTCACAATATTACTGTTGTACAGGGTTCGAATTACAAAGTGGCTTTCGGGGGAGCCCTATTTCCGGATCCTCCCTGACTGACTGTAACGCTTTTGGTGCATGTTCGGGCATTTAAAACAATAGATTTACAGTAAACCTATTGTTTACTTAGTAAACCGTTTACTTCAAAACGCAAGCGTCAGTCAGTGTTGTCAGTGTTAGGGCAATCAGCTCTGTCCACTGTTTTAAACCAACCGCGCTTAGGCCTACATCATGCAAATCATGATGAAAACAGAATAACGCACATAACAATCATAAAAAAATACATCAATATTAAATAGGATTAGGGCCAATCCTCACAAACGCACAGATCAAGTTAGTAATTCCATGATTCTTACCTTAAATCAGAAGTGACCACAGAGCTGCTGACCTCTCCATTTATCCATTTCTCTGACGTATTCCCGTTGCTCTTTCGGTGAGCAACAGGCTTTTTGCCTCCATGCATACTGTACATCCTAGCTTCTGATTTTTGGAGTAGAGCCATGTAACGTTATTCCTGATTCTCCACTCACTCAATTGCTTTGTTGTCCAGTTGAAAGGTGTTGCATGATCGCCTGGTCCGCTGCAAGTCGCAGCGGGGGTTTCTGGCGCCACAGTCTCGCTATCCTCGGTGCTGGTGCTGTGACTAGCAGCAACTTGCTCACTTTTAGCGGCGGCGGCGGCGGTAACACCGGTGTTCCGGTGAATTCAGTTCCCCTGTTCCCCCTCATAGCCATGCGCATTTTCGCAGTGTTGCCAAGTCCGCGGTTTTCTAGCGGTATTTTTAAGTGACAATTGTGCGTTCCTTTTATTTTTAACCTGGCAACCCATGTGCTGTGAAGGTGAAACGGGAACTGAATTTACCCACGCATGGATGGTCACAGCAGGAGACAGCGGAAAACAGTGTTCGGAAATAGCAGAGGAGTAAAGAAAAGAGCACCCGAAAACCTTTTTGAGTAAAAGTACAAATTACTTACTGTAAAAATGACTTCATTACAAGTTACAAGTCACCAATTCCAATAAGACTTTAGTAAAAGTCTTAAAGTATCCTATTTTAAAAGAACTTGAGTATTTTACTCGTAGAGTAAAATAGGCTCAAAGAACACAAAGGAATGTGACATGTGTTTAATCCAAAAATAATTAATTTAACTGTAGATACAAATGCATAAATATTGTTTTGATATATATAAAATTAAATGTTAAATACTGATATTTTAAATTATTTGAAACTTGAAAAAGTAGGAAAAATCGAACTGTGAAATTAAAACTCCCAATAGATGGCAGCAAATCACTCCTTAATAAGTGAATCATTGTGATTGAACCGAGTCGTTCAAATGGGTGAGAAACGAAACAGCATCGTGTTGCTTAAAGACGCAAAACAGTGGTGGCTGTTTGGATTGATATTTGTTGAAAGCAAAAGAGCAAAGATGGGCATGTCTAAAAGTC
>JAUCNO010000585.1:1764255-1809301 GCA_032353835.1 Enteromius viviparus | reverse complement strand
TTTTGGTCACTTTTGAATGCTGGCGGTGCTTTCACTCTAGTGGTAGCATGAGACAGAGTCTACAACCCACACAAGTGGCTCAGGTAGTGCAGCTCATCCAGGATGAAACATTAATGCAAGCTGTTGCAAGAGGGTTTGCTGTGTCTGTCAGCATAGTGTCCAGAGCATGGAGGTGCTATGAGGAGACCAGTACATTAGGGGATGTGAGGGGAGATGTGGCCAACATTGTGCAGGACATTTGGCCTTTGCCAGAGAACACCAAGATTGGCAAATTCGTCACTGGCGCCCTGTGCTCTTCAAAGATGAAAGCAGGTTCACTCTGAGCACATGTGACAGACGTCTGGAGACGCCCTGCAGAACGTTCTGCTGCCTGCAACATCCTCCAGCAAGACCGGTTTAGCAGTGGGTCAGTAATGGTGTGGCATTCCTTTAAGGGGCCGCACAGCCCTCCATGTGCTCGCCAGAGGTAGCCTGACTGCCATTAGGTACCGAGATGTGATCCTGATTTTGGCCTTGGGTTCCTCCTAATGCAAGACAATGCTAGAACTCATGTGGCTGGAGTGTGTCAGCAGTTCTTGCAAGACAAAGGCATTGATGCTATGGACTGGCCGCTCGTTCCCCAGACCTGAATCCAAGCACATCTGAGACATAATGTCTCGCTTCATCCATCAACACCACGTTGCACCACAGACTGTCCAGTCTGGTGGATGCTGTAATCCAGGTCTGGGAGGAGATCCCTCAGGAGACCATCTGCAACCTCATCAGGAGCATGCCCAGGCGTTGTAGGGAGGTCATACAGGCACACACACACTACTGAGTCTCATTTTGACTTGTTTTAAGGACATCACGTCAAAGTTGGATCAGCCTTTAGTGTGTTTTTCCGCTTCAATTCTAAATGCAGACCTCCATGGGTTAATAAATTTGATTTCCGTTAATAATTTTTGTGTGATTTTGTTGTCAGCACATTCAACTATGCAAAGAACAAAGTATTTAATAAGAATATTTCATTTATTCAGATCTAGGATGTGTTATTTTAGTGTTCCCTTTATTTTTTTTGAGCAGTATATTTTATTTATTGTATTTTTTTTATCAATGTCTTTAATTAAAAATTTACCTCAAATTAAATGTATCAAATGCTAACTTTTAAATTGTTTTATTTTAGTTCCATTAGCTATTCATATAAAAAATTGTATTCATACTGTGTAAAATGCATAATGCTATATATTTATATATATATGTGAAAAAAAAGAAATAAAAATATAATGAATGCATTGAAACAATTAAAGGATTGTAAAATACTTAGTTTCCTGTCCTTCTTAATGAGTTTTTACATTAATGAAAATGAGCCAAGGGTCAAGTACTAGTACTATGACATCAAATAGCAAGATAAAGACACTAACAATTTATTTACTGACTAATGTTGCCATGTGCCTTGGTGATACCAGTTGGATTTGTTGATGTGTGTTTTTAGTGATTATGCAATTTTGAAAGAGGCAAAGAGTAAGGGCAACAAACAATATATCCTTTCGTTCCTCAACAGATTGTTCAAGGAAACTATCTGGCCTGTACGAGTTAGCAGAAATAGATGAATTCAAACTTTATCTCAACAAACATTTTAAAATGAGGTCAGAGTAGCTGAATATCTTCAATATTGACTGTTCTGTGTGGCTAAAGTACATATCAGTACGCTCTGCAACTATTATGCAAATATGAGGCACTAATGCGTATATAAAAATATTGTGTTCTTGCACATCAGTTTCAGGTTTAGCATTATTTTTAAGGCTTGCTATTATGGTCATAGTTCAACTAAATAATTATAAAGATATAAGAAAACATTGCATAATATTATAGAAACTGCAAGAACATAGTTGGAGGATATATTTATTTATTTAGAATTTATATTTTTAGAAATGATTATTAGAATTTATTTAAAAACAAAAATCAACCACTCACAAACACTCCCTTAAGAGAGTATTTAAATAAATTTAAAGTGCTTGAATACAGTATGACTTATGTTTTGCATAACACATGTAAACATTTAATTGATTTCTTACATGTTATCTTATACATTTTAAAATCTAATTCTAAGTCTTGATGTGATCTCGCCTGTTGATGAACACACATTTCACGTCTGAAAGTGCAGGATCTGCATTACTACATTTCAAAGTAATAAGAAATCTGCACATTCCAGTGTTGGGGCAGATGGAATAACGCTGAGAAGGGTCTACGCCAAGGGGCATGGGGCACTTCAGGTCCTCAAAGAAATACTTCATAGCTATGCTCATATAAGCCCCATGGCCAACCACCAAGGCATGGACAGGCACATTCAAGACTCCATCATCTGGAAGTCCTGCTGCAGCCCTATCTGTTTCATCTGGTAGGGATGTTACACCATCTTGCAATTTGTCTTGATGGTCATTAGCTATTCGCTGGAACATAGCCTTGAGAAAATCCTTGATTCGCACTTTTACCTGGAAAAACAAAACAAAAAGTATTTCTATATACTCTAAAAAGCATGCAATAAAAAATTCAAGCAATACAACTTGAATCAACTTTAGTATTGTCACGAAACAATACTACCAAGGGTCATGAAATTAAACACACAGGATAGTGGAATATCATAGGCAGTGAGTGAAGGATACATCCAAGGTAACTCCGTAGAAAGGATGTAACACAATCATTAAATCTGGATGTATTAAATGTTGCATTCCTACATGCAAGTAGAGGAAGCATTTTATTTTAAATATATGTTATTTTATATTTGGTGCAGCAAATGTTGAAATGAAGTTTCATTCAACACAAAAATGATTTTACCTGCTCCAAGGTCTCTCCCTCAGGTGGAGTGAACTCTGGTAAAGGCTGACCAGCTGCTTTAGCCATATTTTTCATTTCTATAACTCGTCCTCCCTCAGCTATACCAAAACTCTGAAGAAAAGAAATGGGTATGAAATGCATGTCAAAAGTTGCTCTGAAAGGACAGACTTTGAGCTGTAGTCTATACTTACCCTCTCTTTGAGTGATGGATCTGCTACTAGTTCTATATCATGAGACGTTCTGTTGTTCCTCACAATGATCTCTGCGGTCTGTAATTGTAAAAAGATGGGATTATTCAAATAATTAAAGTGTCAACAAATACACTGTGCAAACAAACATACACAAAGAAAGTGGTCTTTGTTACAAGAAGGGCATTTGCAACCATATCTGACTCCAAACATATGCATCATTATTAATTTCTGCATCACTGTAAATATTCATATTAATATAGAAAATTACTCAATTTAATGCTTACCAAATCCTATCCAAGGAAACATGCATTTACAGCTCAGTTGACCTGGATTTGATCAAGTCATCATTTTGTGGAGAAACATCTCCCTCTACCTGTGGCCAGATTGTATAACTTCTACTAGTATGTTTCTGCTTACCTGCTTGGCACGTTTCATGTCACTGACAAAGACATGTGTGAATTTTACATCCCTGAGGTACAGACCAGCATCCTCAGACTGCCGTATCCCAATTTCAGAAAGTGGAGAGTCTATTTTCTGACCTAAAGCAAAAAAAAGTATAGATATACCTAGTAGTTAGAAGAGAATTTGCTGAGATACAGTAAAACGGCCAATAATAAATGAGTATAATTAATAGGCTAATGGAATAAAAGAAGGGGTACTGTTAGTTGGGGATAACAGATAATGTGTTTTTTTCCCCAGAAAAACAATTACCTTGTAAAAGGCCATCTTTGTTGCACTGCGTCTCACCACTGGCAACATTAAAGGAAAAAAGTATGATCAATAAAAATGGCATTACTAAGCAGCACACATCTTTCTAAGTTATAACTTAATGGTATATGGTTATAACTTTTATTCATGTAGAAAGAAACAAAACAAGGTATTTTTCCTTGTCTTGCAATATAGACAGTAGACTTGCCCATATCGTTTAAAAATGTACAGTAACGGTAGAACATATATATTTTTGAATTTAATAAAGTAGACCACAGATTACATCAAATTTGCTTTTGACCTTTCGCTGAAAGAGGGATTCGTACTGACCTTTAAACATAAGCTAGAACAGACATGAGTTATATGATATGAGGAGCCCAGTAAACTTTAAACTAAAGTCCTGCGAGTACGGTTATATTTAAACTGTACAGCATGTCAGACAATATATAACATATATTGTTACCTATCTACCCAATGATGTCATGATTTTATAAATAAAACTACAACATGATAAAAAAACTATTCTCCTATTTAACGTTACTGAATTTATAATGCAGTGATTATCAATTGGCTATGTAGATTAGCTATGAATGAGAACAAATCCCATTCACAAGTAAACAAAACAAAAAGCGTAACGTGCGGTAACTTACTGACGGACAATCGTTAAACCAAAAGCGAGCATTGGTGCAGATATAAAGATGCCGTTAAAAGCGTCGTGACTCGTGAGGTTAAATGATATTCATCCTTCGCGCCCAGAGTCAGTCACGCCTCTTGTGTTTTCATATATATAATAAAATATAAGCCTATTTTTTCTGCTTTGTGGTGTCAGCACTGACAGCACTACTTACATTACCTTGCCGGAAGTTAATACGCATGCCTGGTAGGTTCGATTCAATTTCACAATTCGGTTCTTTCGAACGGTTTAAAAACAGAACAACCATTCTTTTTGTTAATTATAGTCATTTCGCGGTTTCATTAAGCTCTAGGTGTAGGCATTTTGTTTGCTTTATTTATAAATGTTCTGTGATAAATCAATTTATTCTATGATAAATCTACTAATTATTTAAAGAAGTCGGACCGGTTATGCGCACCAGCTCAACCGATTCCTCAAAAAGATCCGACTCAAAAGAATGATTCGTTCACGGATCATCCTGACGTAGATGTTTGCGGTCATTGGTGATGCGTGGCGGGATTTGAAATTGCATAAGGTCTGTCAGAGTCTTTTTATTTATTTATTTGAATTAGTCATTTCTTATTTTTAACATTATATAATCGGTATTACGTTAACTCGACAAAAAGTTACTTTATTATTTGTAATATTTGAACTATTCCTCAGTTGACATCAATGACGTATTAAAATGAAGAGAGCAGGAGACGAATACTTCTTTCATGGTAAGTTTATTGACCTTAGCATACAGGATGTTCTCTCCTTTAACTTTATTCATGCTCTCAATGACAAATAATTTGAGTTCAACAGAAATCCAAAGAATATCCACAGAGTTGCCAACCTCTAATGAATTCATCTCCTCAAAATCAACTGTGACAATCTCTGGTTTAGTTGTAATTATTTAGCAGGTAATTCTGGAAAGGAATATAGTTGAACAGGAAACAGGAACAGGAAAGTTCAACCTTTGCTTTATTTTTGAAATGTGTCATTTTCCATCTGCCTCATGTTTGATTATCAACACTGTCTTCACAGTGATTGTTTACCAGGTTCTAACATGCTGGAAAGATTCCCATTGTTATTTTATCTGTTAACATTATCAATAGAAGGGAACAATAACATATTAGGACCAATAGCACCACACTCTTTAAAGCAGATTTATTGAACAGAGGATGTGCAACAGACATAACTGAGGTACATGATATGGGTATAGTGGAGGGAGGAGGGCTTTTCTCCATTTGATATTTACAGGTTTATTTCTGCTGATATGGGCCGTGCACATACAGTCAAATGTTCATGACCTCCTCCGTCTACTATTTCTGAAGTCCAGGTGGAAGCCTTGTAAGCTTGCTATTCATCTATTTTGGAAATTCAATTCCACTTAATTTACTACATCGGACACAGCAGAAATATCATAACCTCTGATTTGTGCTGCCCTTTCCAGGTTCCCGAAAAAAACTGTTGTGTGAGTTGTGCGAGGTAATGGAAAAGTCTTTTATGTCCAGTAAACCTGAGGTATAGAGATACCACACTTACAGAATGTAATAGAGAAAGAAGAGGAGGAAAAAAGATTAAAAGGTAAAGAAACATGCCTTTATAAGAGCACACTGTACAAAGAGCATTTCCAGTCAAATACTCAATTCATGTTCTTCTTTTACCCTCTACTTCTGTATTCTCAAAGTATTCTGTAAGCAGTAAAATAATTATAATACAATTGTTTATAAAATAGCAGCACACTGATGTGACATCACAACTATGTAATGTTATTTTTGTGTATAAGATGAAACAAACAAAAAAAAATCATAGCTTTTTAGCAGCGGAAAAAAACAATAATAACTCAACAATATTGACACTTGATTGATGTCTTCACACTCTTTCCATCTCTCATCACTTTGGAATACAGTATCATACTCCTTAAGGAACGTAACTTCGGTCCATATTCAAACTCATCCACTTAGCCGCCCACACAATCTATGAACAGTACTGTTATTCATTTTTCAGAACAGAGCTACAAAAATAATAAGACAGGCTAACTTAATACAATAAGATTGACCGGGGGTTTTGGTGTGAGGATGGAGGAAATGTGACTTGTGAAACTCAAGCATCAATAAGAACTGTTTTTGGAGAAAGGAAATGCAGGAGTACATGAAAGCATCTCCTTTACCCACAGAACAACATGTACACAAACACACACGCATACATAGACGGACACAAACCTAAGCTTGACTGCCCCTTTTCAAGGTAAGCTATGAGAATTCAGCATATGAAAGCCTATGTGCTGATAATGCACCCTGTTTTAAGACGCTGTAATGACTTATTGAAGTTTTCAAACCCCATGCCAGCTCAACCTTTGGAAGCAGCATATTTTGGATGGCTGGGTAGTGGATCTTATGCTTAGGTTCAGCAAAACAGGGTGAAAGTCTACATTAGACTCAAGGCACTACATAACATTTTTTCTGCAATGTTGCAGTTGCACAAGTCTTTTCAAATTGAAAACTGCCCTTGGAGCGTGCAAATCAACAAAAAAAACTTTTTCTTTCATTTCAATCTCTATTCTGTTTGTTTTTTGGTCTTTTTATTTATTTATTTTTTGGGAGGGAAATTTGCATTAATATTATATCATTGTTGTTGTTGTGGTTTTCAATGATTATAATGAACTGAACATGCCATGGACTATGGGAAACCAGCCCAAAAAAGAAAAAAAATAAAATAAAAAAAAGAAGAAAAGACACCTTAACCTCATTTGTCATCCATGGCAAACAAGCTCTCTGAATTGACACCGATGGAGTAACCTTCCCCAGTTATGCACTAGCGGTATCAATAGAACTGGTTTAGATACTGGTCTGTAATTCAAACATGAGACATAAAAACTAAAGGACAAACAAATAAACAGACAAATAGATTAAAGATCTTAAATATCAGGTGATATATGGAAACCATAGCTGTTGTTTCTCCTTTGGCCTCCTTTCCTGCTTCTCCTAACGCCATATAAGCATCCTCATCTCAGCAGCATGCTTCACACCTCAAACCAACCACGTTTCATCGTCATCATGCTCGATCATTCTATCTTACACATTCCTTTACTGCTAACAGCATTGTTTGCAAACAACTCATTTTTCGGTCCCTGATGGGACCAACCATAAATCGGCCTAAGGCTCCTTCAACATGCTCACAAAAAATACGTAATAACGTAATAAACTGTCTGTATACAATACATCTGTAATATTTAGTTGGGAGGTTGCCATGAAGGACAACCGTACCCACATATTTTAAAAACAGCTCTTCTTGCCTAGAAGATACAAGGGAACGTAGTCGTCTCTGTCCGCTCCCTATTCTTGCCTCCTCTTGTTCTGTGCACTGGGTTGGGCTCAGCCCTCAAGCAGTTTCCAGGCCAGTAAAAAAAGCATTTAACATAAGGCACTGATACAGGAGGCCCTCCAGACCTTGTGGAATCACTATCCCCTGTCCAGTCCTTTGACCATGTGCCCACCACTGAACCAGTCTCTATAACCAAACACTTGCAGATAGATGATTAAACAAAGCCACGTGACTCACACAAGAGTGCTTGATATAGAGTAACTTGTACACGCTTGCACATGAGCCAACATACACCACACATAAATGCATGCACACAAGCAGCTTGACAAAAGCTTATTTGAAGTGTCTGTAACTTTAGCATCAAGAGACAATAACTTGCTTGTTACCAGAAATAATAATAATAATAATCATAATACAATAATATTAATAGTCTATTCTCAAGATATAAGCCCCTGTTGCCCTAGCAAAAGAGCACTGCACTCTTAGTATAAGACTTGTGTCTCACCACTCCTTTTTAAATCCCTCTTTCTGGTCATAATGCACAGCCAAGTGAATGGGCTCGTCCATTCATACACATGGCACCTCATTGCGTGTTCAAGTTCAGGCATTCCAACATGAACCAAAAAAAAAAAATCACAACAAAACCGGAAAAAACATATCCCCACTTTTTGTACCCTTTCAAGCCAGTCTGATACAGTAGACTCTATTTTGAAAAGCCCTTTACACTAACACTTTTGCATTAAATATCATATTATTATGTTTACACAATCAAAAGAGTTTGCAAAATACTACACGCTTCCCTTCTAAGAGTCTGAGGCACCGTAGAGCTTTTTGCATCAGTATCAAATCATTTTAAAAATATCTATTTTTGTATCTAAAATAGCTTTGAAATTTTTTTTATTGTTTTTTTTTTCCATTTATGGGAGCAATTTTTACTGGAAAATGAAGATAAAACTCTACAAAGACTAGCAAGCACTTTTTGTTGGGGTTGTTTGTTTTTTTGTCATTTTTGCTTTTTGTTGTTTTTTTCTTTTTTTTTCTTGAAGACTGATCACAGCGTTCCTGCAGCAAGCTCACAAGTTGATGTCTCGTACATCGGTTGGGGTGCTGGATTGGTCTTGGTCATCAAGTGCTTTGCTGCGTGGGCCACCCTGTTCCTGCTGCTGCTGTTTCTGCTGCTGCCGGCGGCCCTCCCTCAGGTTATTCATCAACACTCTTTCAATCTGCTCCTGGCATGCCTTTAACAGATCCTGCAATGCATCAGACACAAGGCATTATACAAACTGGCCACTTAAATAGCTGTACTTCTATCTATTTCTATATTTCTATTCTATCTTCTTCAGTGTGTAGAATCACTTCATCAAAGGCACATTCACACACAGTTGACTTCCAGTTAAACCACAACAAATTATATATATATATATATATATATATAAACAAGCATGCACAGATTGAAACACTAACCACTGTAGTTTACTATGTTAATTACATCCATATCCTGTGGATAAAACAAGGCAGTGTTTTTTTTATTTTTCATACCCTTTCATTTTCACAACAGCATGTAATGACCTAAGGGGATCTCACTTGAGCCCACCAAAGTGTCCTGCTCTGTAGAGCTTAAAACTAAATAAAAAACTTTTGATTAATATATATAGATGACCAATGCAACCTTGTGGGTGTCTCCAAAGACCACTTGACATTTAAAATGTCTTTCACACTGTCACCAAAATGAGCAACAATGCCCTCTAGTGAAACTAAATGGTTGCACAGGGATCAAAGCTCTCTGTCCTGTTTAGTGGGTATGTCTGAGGCACACCAGGCGTCTGTGGGAAGTTTGCTGTGAATGGCCCATGGGGAGGGCCCATGGAGAATGTGTTGCTTGTGGAGAGGCTGCATGCCTTTGACATTTACTGCTAATTAAAAGCTGATGGACCAAAGTCTGAACTTATGTTATGCATGGCTCCTGGGCCATGTGTTTCAAATGCCTGTAGAAGCAGTGTATCACACAAGGAAAACGGGGGGGAAAAATTAGGTGCTTGGAGTTATTGACAGAAAGCTTTTCATCATTTTTTTGAGGTTATTTTCTTCGATGTCATCATGGATGACAACGAGCACCATACTTCTAGAGGTATCCTGTTTCCCACCGAGTCATTATTAGTCATGAAAAATAAATTTCTTCTAGAAAATTAACTAAAACATAAAACATGTAAAGGAACTGGCTGTGTCTTACCACAAGAATGCCAGGCCTGACTTCCCTAAAAGACATTTCCCTGTGCGCTGCTCTTTATAGCTGCACAACCAAACTCATGCCAAGCCCCAAGGCTTAATTCAGGCAATTCTAATAGCTTCAGTGTGTGACTACTGGTTAAACCAGGACTTGCTCTAGAAGAGCTTCTCAATTATTAGAAGGGTGGTACGTGGTGAGCTTCAAGATAAAGTGGGTGGTCAACTCCGCCCTAATTAAGAACACTCTATCCCACTGGAATATGGCTTTGTTTGTTACAAGTTATTGAAAATTAATCAAAATGCTGGAGAACCAGCAGACTGTAATGTCACTCAGCGTATGCCATCTTGGACAAAAGAAGCCAAAAGGAGAGACTTAAAGTAGCCACAGAAAACAATGTCTGTTTTTTATTGGGAAGTGAAAGCTAGGATTGCTGGGTTCAGAGCAAGGCCATCACAGCATTGAGAAATGAAAGGGATTAAGATGTCCCAGAGGCCTAATGCAAGAGGCCAGGGGGCCTAACACATGATCCTGTGTACCAAAAAAGCCTTAAAGTTCTTCTCTAAATAATTTGCAAATTTTCAGTTCCAAATAACATTTCAGTTGCAAATAACAGAGTCCTCATGACATTGTGACTGTAGGCAAAGGAACATTCCCAGCATGCCAGACCCAAAGTTTCTAACATTTCACCTACTTTTAGAAACTGATGTATGTAAAAGACTTTGCACTGTGCATTTTCTCTTCCCAATTAGTTTCTTCATACACAGAGATTTAACCCCTGAAGCTGTATTATAAGTATTCTAGATGTGCACAGGGACACAAATTCATGGTTCAACTTAAACCAATTAAGACCTTACAAATAAAAAAAATTGATAACAGCCCACTGACTATCATTTACTACTGTATATTCACTGTAGCTACAGTAATTTTACTGTAAACACCCAGGGCCAGGTGACTATGTATTGCCTTTTGCTTCTTTCTTAGAGAGACCTTCAGAGTATTTGTGGAAACATCAACTCAATAATTCAGCCTTCCTGGTTTGGCATGCATGTGTGTACCTTACTGCTGCACAGAGTATGCTTCACCAGGTGTATCTTGGGCTACGCACACATTCCAAGGGCGACTGGAAGAGGCTGGCTGCCCCTATCATATGTCTACTGGAAACTACAGGCACTGGACACCACAAATGTCAGCAAGGTTCCTGGTGGGTAGGCTGGCAGCATTGTTTGGCATTAGGCTGACTTTCCTTCATACTCTGTCTGACCTCCCAACCTCTGCCTCAATCTGGAAGGTCCTCATACACTAAGGTAAAGTTATGTACACTGAATTAGGTTAGATTAGATTAGGGTAGATTAGGTTTTTCTGCATTACTCCTGATCTAGATATCTATTTTCATATCTGCGATTAACCAAATGGTGAAAACTTCTGTTTAGACAGGATCTGCAGTACGTTTGCATCATCATCTACTCGCCTACATGTTGCTCCAAACCAATATGACTTTTATTTGTGGATAAAAGTAAGTCTTTTCACTGAGTCTTTCTTTTCTCAGAATTTCTTCTTTTATGTTCCATGGTAGAAAGAAAGTCATACAAGTTTAAATTGATATGAAGGTGAGTAAAGGAACATAGAATGTTCATGCTGTGTGAACTTTTCTTGTATGTTTTCTTTAAGGTATAGCTCAGGGTAAGCAGGGTGACGTGCATACACCATATCTGCATGTTTTCAAAGGTATGGCTTGTTGGCATCCTGCAATGTGACGAGTTGTTCATGGATCAAGCAGTTCATTCCTTCTGCCCTGGACCTCACACTCCTCAGACACTGAGCACCTTTACTGCCATGGAGGACTATTTGTTTTTCCTCTGCTATGGTGTACAACTTCACACACCACATGCTGGGGCAGCAGGCACTCTACCAGCAGCAATGCACTCTAGGGTATCTTGGAGAGGGTTGACCTCTTCAGGTCAGTGCAGGAATGAAATGTGTTTCCTGGGTTCTTCTCTTAACCCTGATTTTCTATTCTTGTTTATTTCTCCTCTTAATTTAAATTTAAGGACCTAAACAAAGCTAAGTGATCAGGAGTTGGTCACTCTGTGTGTATTTGTAAGCAAGTCATATGCATAAAGCCATAGTATCCCTGACACATTCCCCAAGCCCTGCAGATTCTTTCCTTACAGTCTCTCAGTCAGGGTCAATCCCATTTCACTTCCAGTAATTCAGTGGCTGAATGTGAAATTGAATTGGAGCTGGACCCAAGCCCAATGAGTAAATAGGGGAAATGCACAACCTTCTCTCTCAGTCCTACAGGCACTGCAACACTCACCCCACATATTACCAATAGTATTGCTCTCCCATCCTATCACCAAACAAAACTGAAGAATCTTCTTATCGTAATCCCTATACTTTGTACCTTGTATCATAATGATTAAAAAATGTATTGTCAGAGCGCAAATACTCACAACTTCTGTGTTTGTGATCTTGGCGAGTAACTCTGTTAGGTTGTCTCCCCACAGTGAGCGGTTAGTGCTGTTAAGCTGCAGGCCACAGATAGCTGCTGCCACGCTTCCCGTTGCAATCATGGATGGAGGGTGCATTGCGAAGTTGAAATCTGAGGAAAGAGCAAGCCAAGCATTAAGATCTGTCTCATGCTCATGTTCATAAAAATGCACTTCATCAGACGTTTCTACAGTATTTTGAATAGTTTTATATCAAATATTATGAAATTAATACAAAATCTGAAATACTAATAAATAAAGCCCTTTCCATTAGGTCCGTGCACAGTCCTTGCTAATGACTGCAGCCCAGGATAATGAGGGTTCACTTGGCTTGAAAAGAATCTGAAAAGCACCCCCACCCCCATCCCTCTCCTCCAGTCACCCTTTGCAGATCGGCCCCTTTTCTTCCAGCTCCTAAGTAAATCGTGTGCTCCCTGAAAAAAAGCCCTATAGCCTTCGGAAAGGATAGAATAAAGAGCCACAGTCCCCCTGCCAGTGCTCACTGCTGTAGGTCCTTTTTCCACGTGTGGTCACAGGCGTACATCTCAAAGACCAATAACCTTGTTAGCTTTCTCACTGTCATTCATAATGCAAATAAGACAGCTTGTGAACGGGCCTGAAGCCCAAAAAGACGACTGACTGCGAGAGGGGGAGAAAGAAAGAGGAAAAGAGAAAGAAACGAACAGCTTAAGCTGTCTGCCCCCTGCCTCATTGATTTCTGTCTTTCTTCTTTTTCTACAGCTCCCCCTTCTCCCTTTTTCAGACTGTTTTTCAACACTTTTTTTTTCAGACACATACCCCTAAGGTTGAATGGCACACATGCTCTAGCTTTGTTGTTACAACAGCTCTGGATTTGTATCAGAGTTGCTGCTATCTTTTAGCATATTAATTGAGTGTGGCAAATGATGGACCTGGGTCTAGTGAGCAAGAGAGTGTGGCTTCATTGTCTGAAACCATCACCTCATCTCATCCAATTGAGAGATGCAACATCAAGCCCTCTCTGTGGATTCCAATTCAACCCGACAGCCAGCACAAAAGATGGGTGTTGGGGGAGGGTGTTGTTGAGTTTTAGACAGCAGGGGCGGCTGAGGGGGGCACTAAGCATCATTCTTTAGTCAGTGTCCAGACCTTCGTAAGGTTTTGGCAGAAGAAAAGACCCTCCTACCCACCTCATTCCCCCCATGCCATTCCTCTGATGCAGGGCCACCTCTGGGCTCATGGTCCCACACTCCCTGGCAGTCTTTGCATTACCATATTGCCATATTCAATTGCAAAGCAAACTGTGTGTGATGGCTCTAAGGGTGATTTTTCTTCTCTTTTCTCTTTTGGAAAAAAAAAAAAATCAAAGCCGTGGGGCCTTTGATAACTGACAAGCATGCCTTCATTGCCGTCTCAACATTCAAAGCCAGCCATTTTCTCATTTTGCAGCTCAGTGTTGACAAATAAATGAACTTATTATACACTCTTCCCTTTGTAGTTGATTCCGAGCCAGAGAAAATTTTCTTAAAAGAAGTTCTGGTCAAGCGGAAGAAGACAAAACCAACCACATTGCAACTCTTTGGGTCTTTTGCAGCAGGGAGAAAAGAGCATACAGTGGAAATTGTGTGCCCACACACAGCTTGCATGCGCTGAGTGGGTTGCAATCTGATTTTTCACACTCTAGACAAGACAAGTTTGTCGATGGAACAAGAGTATGCGCGTGCTAGCGGTAGAGCTGGACGCTTTGGTTTGTGAGAGTGGTAAGGGAAGAATGGCTGTATTCTGCACGCCTTCATTGATATTCATGCAGAGGATAAACAGTGTATGTAGCTGAGTGGGGACGCCTGTGATGGAAGGCTCCTAGTACGTGGCGGCTGGCTGGCCTGGTAAACCAGCCTCTCACCCCCTTCAATGGACCATTCTCCTGCCCTCGCCACACTGCATCCCCAGATCTGTGCCAACACAGCAAGCTCCTTGGTGGGTGCAATGTGCTGTATACGCAGTTAACTTGTAAATTAATTAAGCGTCCAGAAAGTTGAGGAACAGCCAAAAAAGCTGATGATTTGAGGGGCAATAAATCAAGTGCCAGATGTAAATGCAGATGCACAGGTTTGCGTTAACAGAAAGTCTTGTTTCAAGCAGCCATGTTTGACCTGACTGATAAAGATCAAACATAAACATGAATTTGGCTCAGGCAAACTGGAAAAGTAGGTAGGGCATGTAATTTAGGATCGTAGGGTTTAAAAGGTAACAGAGCATAACCTGTAAAACAAATATTCAACTAAATGCTAATTGTTTGTTAAACCTACAACATAAAATGTAAAAGGATTTTTTAATAACTCCTGGTTATGCTGTGCCTCATTATGTATTAAACAATTAAACATTGGATGTATGGGATATTTAGATATAGCATTACTTGTAGAATTGTATTACATTAACTGCCTATTGTCATTTTTTGAATTTGAGACAAATCCTCAACTAGTAATTTTCTCATCACAAGGGGCATATTGGTTTGCCCTGTCAACCCATAGTAAAACCAGATTAATTAAAAACAGGAACCCTCTTTGACTGTTAAAATCCTGTAACAACTTGTTTCAGTCTTGCTCCAATGCCGAGTCTTGAGCAACAGCAGTCAGGCCGGTGTGGGAGGAAACAGAGCCTCTTGAATGAGAAATGACATGAATTGGTAGATTTAATTTTCAGCCCTGCTGAACTCTCCACCAGTCACTAGTTATTTCTCTGATAAGTAAACCTCTAAAAGCAAGATTATCAAATATGCTAGTGTTTCTCAGGTATGTTCATCTACTATCAATCTATAACGGAGAAGTAAAAGAGGGTGCTGGGTGTTAAACAGTAAGAATGGGGGTATAATCGCATTTAATGAGCTTGTTCCTGTGCAGGCCTTCTACAGACTGCCCTCCGGAGAAACGTTTTATCGGGTGCTCCTTCTGCGCTGACCCTTACATGCCTCTGCATATGAAATGGAGGGTTGTCCCTTTTGTCTCCTTTCTTGCAGTCTCTAGCCTAGCCTTCCAGTCATTTGCATATCTCTGAAAAGCCCCTCCATATTATTAATTAATACTGAACTGGTCTACTCTGCATGACCAAATCTCGCAGAGTGCTCTGAACGGAACTGTTTTATCAAAAGAGACGAATCATTAAAAATTAGCTGTTGTCTTTCCACACTCTTTCTTTTTTCATTCAGATACAGGGGCCTTGATTTATGCATGTTTTAGAAAAGAAGAGGACGCGGAATTCTCTGCAAATAAAGCAAACTGTACAGAAGAAAGAAAATCAGCCGTCAAGGCATCTGCTCAGCAATTAAAATCCTTCGGATACCCCTTGAATCACTGTTGTTAAACTATTAACTAGATGGTGTAACAACAATGGGATATTTAAAAAAAAAAAAAAAAAAATTCCAAAAATTGTGCCCATTCTGTCAAGTGCAAGAGATTCTTATCCAGTATTCATGAAACCAGTTCATGTCAGGGCAGTTGCTCAAACCAACAGGAGAATCAAAAACTCCTATTAATATCCCACTCTCCCAAAGTCAGAGTTACTCCTGAGATTCCTGGGTAGCTGAGCAACCCCAGGGAGGAAGAGAAAAGCCCGAGGGAACAAGGGTGGTGCACTGGATCCCATTACCGCCTTTGGTGATGTTGGGTGCAGGCTTGGCTGGGAGAACCAGCCCCACAAAGGCTCCTGACTATGGGAAAGTCGTCATGCCCTGGAGCATCTGGGAGGCGTGAGAAGAGGGGATAAGATATGAAAACATGTCATGCTTCACTATTTGGCTCGGTTAGAACAATACACTCCTCACGTTTTCTCACCCTCATCTCCATGTTTGATCTCCTAAAGGTGGTCCACCTCTAAGAGCAGGAATGGTCTAACCATTGGCTCACCAGCAGACAAAAATGTCCTTAACTATACAATTGCCCTTTGAAGTGTCACTGCATTCAGGCCTAGCCACTGATACACCCGCCAAACATACCAGGCAAGCACATAAGACTTCCAGAGAAATTCTCTCCATTACACATCGCTATTTCAGTCCACATAGTTTCTCATGAATGTAATGAGACTACATCTGATAATTTGCCTGCAACGAGAACCTGAATAAAGTTGCCATTGATACTAAAACCCACAGAAGTCGGCTTTAATTTCAGGTTTTGCAAAGAAAAAACGTAGATGTTTTGCAACACATCACTAGCAAGACATCAACACCAACTTGACTAGGCAGTAGAACTTTATCAATCATACTTAAAACATGCATAGAAGACAAACACAAGGTGCCAAACACTTTTCTTTCATTCTTTCTTTCTGTCTTGTTTTTTTCCCCCTCAATTTATGGACTAAACAAGAACACGGGAGGTAATGATAAACCTAAATTCTAGGTTGTGGAAAACACTGGCTACTATACTTTGCTGTATTGTACAAATGTATGTGAGAGAACAGCAGGATAGGCTCTGTGCAGCACTACACAAATCTGCAGTTAAACACTGTTTCCAGGCAATTATTTATTTATATCTATTGAATACACTACCTGTTGCACAAAGGGCGATGAAAGTCTGTACGTGTTTACGGATCAGGTCCAGCTTATCCTCAGGCAGCGGAAGTTTCCTCATAATGTGCTCAATAAAGTCATTGGGAGTGACAGCAGCCAGATTCCACTTCAATTTGCCCAGGACAACCAGCTCCCATTCCTTTAAAAGAAGGTTTGAGGAAACAAGCAAAATCATTACAGATTCAAACATAAATCATTTGTGTGATAAGAATCAATAAGCAGGACCTGAGGTATTCAGATCTTATAGGTTCATTCAACTGGAATGACAAATTGCATCTTATGAAGTGGCTTCGTGTCTGTATGTTTTCCTTTACTACACTGTTAAGACATTGGATGCTGGGGCTAATGGTCTTTATCAACCATACAAAATGCCTAAAAGATGATGTACTGGAGATAGGTACTAAATGGGTTCAAACACTGCTGTTGCTCATCTGAATATTTATGTGAAACATTTAAGACAGTTATGATTGCACAAAATCTAGCATCTGCAAAGCTCCTCCAGGACACAGTTTGGTCTTGGCTATGCAAAGATACAAGCTGAAGTCCTAAAAGCTACAAGGCTAAATGCAGGAACACTTAGTTAAATTAGACACTCCGATCACTTCACAGGGAAGGTCCAGCACTGGGGCACTTTCCTCCTTGGCATAGAAGTGTAATTGTGAGTGTTTTATAGCGATCTGTCAAGTCAAAGGAGTACACATATTTAAATGCTGGACCTGTCATTAACACATTAATTTGGAACCTTATTATATATGTAAAAGACTTGTAATTAGACACTGCTGATGACACTATTTCATCTGTTGGGGGCACTCTTGATGCATAACATGAACCTGCTTTGACCTAACTCGCAGTGACAAAGATAAATTTAAGATGCAAAATCTTTTGACTTTGGTCAACAAGAGGACAGCATCCTGAAAATAATCACCCCCCTTCTTGTTTAAAGTGGGGTGAGTAACAGGGGAATAAGTGACTAACTGGAGAAAACCTGCACTCATTGGGACAGTCCATATGACTGCGCCTTGCTCAGATGGAGGTGCTCTTTAGTCATACGAAGTGGTTGCCATTGCCTTCTGAAACAAACAGTATAGGTGTTTACAACTGCTCTAAAGCACCCACTAAAGATTAAGTTAAACATATACCCAAAGAACACTCAAAGTGAGAAGAAATACAATGGCAGCCATCCGCTGATACATGATTTCTCCACTTCCTCTCTTAGCTGGATTTCACTGTTGAGTCACTCATCCAAACAGCTACATGTTCTTGTGAGTTCTTTTCTCAGGGGAGGTTCCTTATGTGAACATGAAGTCTGATGACATGTTGGAGCCACATTTGCTCAATAAAATCAATAAAAATGGACTCCTGGTACACCAAGAGGTATGATGGAATGTAAACTATGAGCAGAGACATTCTACAAAAGAAAAACAATCGCATGGGAAAATATATACATATAATAATGTGCAAATGAGCCTTTGGGTTTCTAACTGATCTGTGAAGTTTGGGGAGCAAAAAGTAGGCTAGTATGCATTATCAGTTTGCTGTTTGTTTCTTTGTTCTTAAAAAGATGCATGGGGTTCAAGCGTTGTTTTGGACCCCACTGACTTATGGACAAACATTCTATTTATATGGATAAACATTCTTAAAATATATTCTGAATAAGAAATAAAGTCAGTCAGGTTTGGAATAAAATGAAGTTGAGTTGTTGTTCACTTTTGATATTTTCATTTTTGGTTGAACTATACTGATTAGCTGAAGAAACAACTTTGGCAACTATGGAAGGTTCAACACTACATAATAAAGATGTTACCAAGTTATTGTGTGCCTGTACTGCCCAACTCAATATTTGGTCTTTTTCTAAGCAGACTGTTAAACCTTTATAACCTTTATATATGACCACAAATACCAGTTTAAGTAACTTAGGGACACGTTTTTTTCTGTAAACTCTCAACTTAGCAGTCCAGTGTCACCTCACAAGTGCTCTGAGGGCCGACCCTAAAACTCAATGACACTCTTGCAACACAGCCTCTATGCAGGAGCCCACTTCCTTCTTAGTACTCTAGCCGTACCTACAGGCTGTGGTTTCGTTTACAAGAACTTCTTGCCAGCAAACGAGGACAAAAATGAAGATGTGACTGTAACAGCTGATCTTCGGCTTCCTGCATCTGTTGGACTTTGCAGACCAGCAGAAGCTCCAACAACAACAAAGATATAACAATAGGTCAGGCTGAACATTGAAAAACAAGGTTACCCACAGTCGCAATTTGCTGAGGGCTCATAAATTAAAAATAATTTTATCTTTGGCTTGAGCTACTAGAGAACTGCCCATTTCCGCCAGAAAGATACTGATGAGCCAGTAGTGTCAAGAAACAAGTGTAGGCGTAACATTCAAAAGTTTTCATACCACATTGTACAGTATTTCCCCTTCACAAAATGAATGAGTAATGAAAAATTACCAGCATATTTTGTCTTTGTCCTCAGAATTTCGATTAAGACATTACTCATATAGTTAACAGTTTATATATATATATATATATATATATATACATATATATATATATATATATATATATATATATACGGAAAGAAGCTAAATGATTAGTTGATTAGACAATGAAAAGTAGTTATCTCTTAATTGACAAAGTCTTAAAATCATTGTACTCCTGCAACACTTTCACTATACAGGTGGAACAAGACTTCATACCCTGATGTAGCTGTGGGTTGCATAGTTACCACTAGATGGCGTAACAGCTCTGTCATGCATGGACTCTCTAATACCCTTGAGTTGATATTTGAATGTTTGTGGAGAACATCCATCAGTCGGTAGAATATTTAGTCAAACAGAACCTAGTCTTTGCTGTAGACTACTTTTAATTCTTATGGCATTGATTTGTAAACACACTATGAAAAATTCCAGCATGAATTAAGTATACAAATATCTGCATAACCTGAAATGTTATTTTAAGTGGAATGACTAGCCTGCTAAACCGCAGTGTAATGTAAACAAATAAACACTTAGCAACAGAGAAAAATTGTGAATAAGGTATGTTGCCAATTTTCTGGCAGTCAAATAAGTTAGTAGGTTTCGGTATGCAAAGTTTATTTGGTGCTTACCAGCAGTTCCTGCGGTCTGATTGAGTTATCAGTGTAGATGCACAGCTTCTCTGCAGTTAATGGACGCGTCTCTTTCAATTTAGACGCAAGAAACATGCACACTGCGCCGAGCAACTGCAAGTTACATTTTCTTGTTGGTACCACCGCTAAAAATCGGTCCAAGTAGTTCATAGCCAGTGGAAAAACTTCTTCCTCGCATTTCTGTTCCTCGCAGACCTGGAAAGGGCAGGGCATAACTTAATAAGTTCAGAGGAAAAGATGCACGTGGCGCAACAAAATTAGTCTAATTTATAAGACTCGTAATGATTATATATGCATCAAATAATTACGACGATTAAACGAAATACCTAGAATTGTCCATCAGTTGCATAGATAACAGGTTGTAAATCGTCACGGTAACATTACACATTGACTCCAAAAAAAGTGCAATTTCTGTCTTGTCGTTCTTATTAATGTATAAATTTAATGGATGAAAAGGGGATTCTAACATATCTGTCACATTCCTTTGGTTCATTCAGTAAGAAATGAATTCAAGTCACAATCGCCCGAGCCAAAAAACACCCATGCAACACAGTACGGGATCTGTTTTTTTAATTCGTCATATTTTCATAAAATATTTAAAAATCTAAATAAATTATCTAGGTCTATTATTCATACATCTAAATATTCACCAACCCTTTTTACATCATTCCCGACAATTGACAAGCACGCAAATCGATGTTTTATATGTTTAAAACACGATTTATTAAACGAAGTAGCATGCGGTCTTAGAAGAGTGCGTCACCATCGGACCGAAATAATGTTTTCAAGAATTTTTATAAATTCTCCTGTTCGATTCACCTGACAATTTAAAACATGAAAATAAAGCTAAGGTCCTCCTCTAACGTTTCCAACATTCAGAGACTAGAAATATGAAGGATTCTGACAAAAACCGAACTTAAATCCAAGACTATAGACTTCGATCAGCATGGGTTAAGAAGCTGTGCGGGCCCTCGCCCCTTCCGCAACCATATATTTAAAAAAATTGTACAAAATTATAGAAACGCAATTCCAAATATATTCAACCATGCATATGTACCTTAAACGCTCATTTATCAAGTCGTGTACATGCAAAGAGTTGTTATGGTCATTTTGTTGCGATAAAGTTGTTGTGAAAGAAAAAACAACATGGCGATGGTTAGATGTAGCACAGCGGCAAGCATTGAAGTGCATACGTGTGCATGGAAATATTTATCCAAAAAATAAATAAATAACATTAAGCACGATTCTGTCCACTGTGTTAACGGAACCGAAAACTTTAAGAAATCGGCGCTTATGATCGCTGACATAAGTCGATATCCTCCATCCCCCTGCAAATCTAATCGTGAACTTGGTCCAAAATCAGCGCTTATGACTGCAATAAAATAAATAGCCCGACAAAATCGTATCTGCCGTGTCGGAAATATTAAAGAAGCTCCTTTACTTGCATTCCACCATGCTTACGTGACAGAATAAAGGAGAAAACACTTTGCTAGACGTTTTGAAGATACTGTGTAAGCACGGAAATGATCGGATATGAGTACAAACCTCCAACATCCAAGTTGCCACCATCCTCCGCATAAAGGGCTGAATATCTTTCTGAACGCATTTAAAATATGAACACTGGGGAAGAAACCTCTCTTCGATGGTCAACAAGCTTTGTAGTACCCTGTCATCATACAGAAGATTCGGGTCAGGACGGGCTCTTACAATGGTGTCCATCTCGAGACAAAGCAGTTCCATGATTGTTACAGTCCTTTTCGATCTCAAATAAGCCTACAAACAGTCGAATACAATTGTTGCGAAAAGTCAAAACGAGCAGAAAAGACTTCGCAGGCACATAAAACCAGTCTACAAGGCTGTCCAGGTTAGTCCTGATCCTTTTGCAAACTTTTCCCCACTAGTCTCTCTCTCTGCTCTGATCCTCTCGCTGAAACATTTGAGGTCTGCAGATGTAAGGCTGTGACGCAAGCCTCATTTTATTATTGGCCAGACGCATGCATGCTCGGTCTTCCTCTTCTTTTCCAGCCCTCTTTGCTCTGGTTATCAATAGCTAGCCCCCACAAGATGGTCAAGAATTGCAATATTGACTGATATATTTATGGATCATGCAAGATGTTCATCCTTAGTAAACTCACCCATTAATGGGCATATAACCTACTTAATGACGCATAAACATAAACATAGTGCAGCATTCAACTTTTATATAGTAGTCTATCTCAAAGTGTTCTAAAAAAGGGGTTTGGGGTTGATATAATATTATTTCGCATTAAATATTATGTATTTTATATGACCAGCTAAGCAATTACTACAGCAGATATGTGCACAAATTAGACAAATAATCAGTCGAAAACCTTTCTTTTTGACTTTAAGGACACTAAAACGCCACATCGTCATCACAAAGTCGAAATAGCTATCTTTTGTGAAGCTGCAAAGCCTGTGGTCAACGAGATAGCTTTCTAGGAAATGCAGCGAAAGCATGAAGCAACGCTCACTCGTCAGAGATAGCAGCTGAAGGATAGTTATTCTCTCGAGCTGCCCCCAGTGTATTATATAAAGCATTATATCGTCTCTATTCAGGAACAAAAAAGCCAAGCCTCAAAAGGAGATGTGCGCGTTCCAAAAATGTGATCTGCTGTGCAGGTGAAGGATATCAACATGCAGGACGCACAAGCTCGTGCAGAAAATCAAATAAGTTAAGCAGTACAACATATCATATAATAAGGAAATCGGAAGATAATAGTGGCAATGTGTCTCCAGAGACCTTCTTGAGAACATTTATAGTGAGTTATTGATCACGGTGCGTCTCGAGGTTCTCCAGCCTCTAACAGGGATTCTGAAGAACTCAACAGACCGCAGCTACGTAGCTACTTTTGCAACAGTTGCATCGTTTCAACACTTTTAAATGTGATAGGAAATGTCTCTTTAAAACTTTTTTTTCTCGCTGTAGAGTGTTTCCTCCCCCTTTTGTCAATTTGCATAGCCAATAGTTCTGCTGCGCGCGTCTGAGGCATTCGGATTGTTACTGGGCAGACTTTGTCTGTGGAAGTTCAACTTCTATAGTGCCAGGAAGAACCTAATTATTTTGCCGATCACCTGATGAACGTGTCTACTTCTTAGAGTATGCCGCGTGCAGATGTCATTAATAAATTTATACAAATGTAGAAGAGCCACAACAATATCCGCAGCCCTTAAGAGTGATGCTTGCAGATACTCAAGATATTTTCATTATAAGCTAAAGACCGTATCCTATAAGATAAACTGATACAGATGATAAAGTCATTACAATTTATGCTTAAAGGGTAAAACAATGTAATTAAAATATGTTCTATTATTTTCAAAGTTAGCCTGCTTATAAGACTATATTTTGAATATATAACTTAACCCTTATGTATTTAAATGAACAGAGCATGCATACATTATTTCTATCAGCGGCAGCATGGAATTTAGGGATAATTAAGCAATTCCAAATATCTGAATGCCGAAACAACTAGTCATTTCATTTCCTTGTTAAAACATGCGCGTTATTTAAACTGCACACGCAGCCGACACGTGAAATGTCGGTAATGCAGAGGGCATCATAAGTGGGTTTCAGGCATCCAAATGCAGCATTAATGGCTTCAAACAATGGGCACTACGAGTCATAATAACATAAAGGATGCACCCTTTTTCTTTTTAACAACAGTAGCCTATAAATCGTTCCTTTTCCGGCGCATTAAAAACCCTTATGGGTGGATATCATTCAAAAGTTCTTTTTAAATAAAACACTAGCCTACTTAAATATTCATTATAAGAACGTTTTATTTATTTATCTAAACGTACATTTTTATACAAACGTCAAATGGAAGTTGCTTTTATAGGATTTATTTGTCCCATTAGCCTATAAATAGGCTATCCCTCTATATCAGCAATGTTTGGAACAATATTTCAAACATTTATCTTAAAATCAATGCCTATAGCTAGTTTACTTTGAGCTCATTTCAAGACATTTAAGAAGCCAAACATTTTTTATACTTTTTTTTCTATAATATGAGCATGTTTCGTCGGGATATATATAGGAGTAAACAAACAAATCTTTTATATAGCCTATATATATATAGCCTGTGCAAAAGACACGACAGATCCTCACACCCCACTCAAATAAACGTCAAAAAAAAAAGAGTAAACTTCGGTCTGATTCTAATGCATGTCTGTGGTTCACGCCTCTATATTCTAACCTGACCGTGCTGTTTTTCGCGGAAAAAACTGACGTCACACAAACGCAGCTCTTTGGGCTAACCAGCTCATGCTATTTCCCGGATGCCTGCAATTAACGCGATATCCGTGAAGACACACCCCATGAAAGTTTGCCAGACACTCCAAATATCATAGCTGATTTTACATTGATGTTTTTTACACATTTGAAACTCACAGAGCTTAAGTTTAAGGTTTCCATAAATCAAGGAAGTCTTTCTGTGTGGCCATTAACAAACAATAAGACAAAGCAAACTCTAAAATAATGACAGTTATATTCCTCACATTGAAGGTGTAATGATACGATTAAATATGTATATCTGATTGTATAAAATAAATATAATATTCATTTCACCATTCATTCACAGCGTTACATGAAACAAGCATCTTTTTAACATGAAAATAAAAAACTAATGCAGAGACACAAATATTAACAATCATCTCTTCAGATATTAATTAAACTCAGATATAAGTCTTAAGCAATATGACAATTATCTACACTTCCTTCACCTGAAACCATTGTTGCAAAAAAAGACACATTTACTAAGAAATAATTCTAGATTACTATGTTTGCAAAGCCAAATAAATTGATTTTTAAAATTAATGTACAAGCCACAACTAAATGATTCAATTTTTATGATATCTTTCTGTAAACATATTTGTTTATTATTATCAAACATAAATTAATGAAACAATATTTGTGCTAACTAATGTTACAAATATAATTGTATTGTATAATAAAACTTTTGTATTGTACCATAATATTCACAAACATATTCCCCATCTTTAGTCAATTCAGTTTTATTTTAATTACAGTATATTTTTAATTGCAAGTACAAACATCTCTTTATTTGCATTATTGTTTCATTTTGCTTAACTGAACAGCTGAGCAAGAATAGGAGGAAACTGTTTTATAAAGTTCATCATCAATAATTACAATTTTTGTATATTGTAATTTTGTATATTGTAATAATATGCAAAATTTGTATATTGTATATTACTACAAATATGATCAAATTCCTTATTTCTTTGAACAAAGTAATTTCCTCACATCATATATTTTGGATTAAACAGGTAAGCACTGAACAGGCTTGAATGCATTTTTAACAAAACTCATGATGCGGCAAATGTGTGTACTATTAACAAAATTAATTACATTTAAATTCTTAGTTAAAAGCCACAGAAAGAGAATAACAAGATTTCTCACAGTTATAAATGTTGTGGTTGAGCAACTGCAGATGTCCTTACTGAATAAAAACAAGAGCACTTAGCCATCACAAAAATATTGGATATGCTTCATTAACTGACATAGTTTACAATTACTGTAAATGGCAACAACTGGTTAAAAACTGCTGTTGACATCCATCTTTCTTTGTACAAAAAAACATTGAGTTTACACAGAATTTAAAATAAAACTATGAGAAACAAATCTCTCCATTAAATTATCAACACATCTTTAAATGATCTTACTTTAATTTTCTCCAGCATAAAACCTGCTTCCAGATTCAACCAAATATTATTACAAGCTATAATTTATTTTATGGTTTTAAAAGTCTGAGTGGTTGAGTAAAAAGATATGTGTAAATATTGAATAAAAAAGTATAATAATTCTAATAATAATAATTTGTTACCTATTAATTTGACCTAATCTGTAAAACGTTTTATGCTGCCTAACACGTTAATCACGATACAACAGCCTCACCAACTCTTTAAAAAACACTTTTATCTCATTACTTTAACTGAAAGGAACAAAGTTAACTGGAAACTTTGTTGTTTAGTCAAATAAAGGTAGTGTCCAGTTTGAGAGATGCAGAGAAATTGTTGATACACTGGTAAAGACATTGTAACACTGCTTCTCAGTTTTATCTTATTTATTAGCACAAACCCACAACAGGTGCAACAGACCTTCTGGAAATAACTGTATAGAGCAGCAGTCACAAAATAGCTTCAGGCATATCTCCTATTAGAAAAAAAAGACTTTCTTTGCTTCACTTAAAAAAGAAATAATTACTGGAGGAATTATGTTTTTTTTTTTTTACCACAGACATCAAAAGCCAACCTGGACAATGTGATGACAGACATTTTCTTCAGACATAGTCTGTCTGGCCTAAATTGACAATGTAGATCTCTGTGAAAAGCCCCTCGCCAGCATTACAGCATTCATCACCCCGACCCCTGAATATAAACATCACAGACAACTGACAAAACTGACAGACCCTCCTCTCCATAAGTGCATGCAAATATTACTCTTTCCAAGATACCTCTTACAGGTACTGTCTTTTCTTTAACACAGCAGCACATTTTTTGTTGGACAGCACAGCTACTGCTGTCTTCCTTTCCCCTGTGCCTCTCATATCACAAGCCCTTGAGTTTGTCACTCATGCAACAGCTGCTAGCTGATACTTTACCATTCCAGTGCCCATTTTCCCCTCTCCCTCCAAGCAAAAACCCACACAGAGAAACAAAAGCCTTGTTGGAGAATGCAAGGACATGTCGGGGGCAGGTTATGTCCCTCAAGAATTCGTCAGCACAAAAAATGCCATCCAGACTTTGCATGGCTGACCCTTCCATTACTGGGAAAACATCCTGAGAAGTTCCACCTGGGAGCGAAGCATGCATCAGCTTTGTCAACAATGTAGCAGTCGAGATCAAATGCGCTTTGAGCAGATACATTGCTTTTTCGTTCCTCTAGCTTGAAACTGTATTCATTTTGGTTTTTTGCACTGAATCTTGTTGCTTTTTCTTTCAGCTGAAAACCACCTGCAGCAAACTAGTGTGCAAGACTTCTTACTGCACTCATCTAAACGTGAGCTTTGCAGCTCTGTTTTAATCATGTCATGTTCTCCTGCAATCCCACACTCACACCTGCACTAAATGCACAAGGCATCTTGAGAAGGGTTTGCACCTTGGATGCCCCAGTCACCTAGTTGTGTTCTTGGATAAGGACCTGTGGGTCCCTGGTAAATCAGGTGAGGTTGAAGCATAGATGTGAGAGAGATCATCTGCAAATTCTCACGTTCAACATACCTCAGGTGTCACCTTATTTAGGGTTTTCAGTAATAGTGCAAACCATGCATCTCAGAAAAAACGTCTAAATTATAACTGAATGAGAGGGACATATAAATGTTACACATTCACCTTAAAGGATAATTCTTCCAAAAATTACAGTTCTGTTGTCTTTTACTCATTCTCACGTCCTTCCAAACCTCAATGGCATTCTTTCTTCTGTGTAACACAAAGAAAATATTCTGAAGACTGTGCTTTTGACCCTTTTCCATTCAATTACACTGAATTGGGGAATGAACATTTAAAACTCAAAAATGCATCGTAAAAGTGGTCAATATGCATATACAAAGTCTTATGGAGTTTTATGATAGCTTTATGTAAGAAACAGAACAATGTTATTTTTCACTTTACTCAAATATGTAAAATTTTGAGGGCATCAAGGGGATTGTTCAACCAAACATTTTATTTAATTCTTTAATTCTAATTTTAATTCTTTAGTTACCCTCATGTCGTTCCAAACATGTAAGACCTTTGTTCATCTTCAGAACACAAATTAAGATATCTTTTATGAGCTCTCTGACCTTGCACAGACATCAATGCAACTGACACATTGAAGGTCCAGAAAGGTAGTAAGAACACTGTTAAAATAGTCAACGTGACATCAGTGGTTCAACTGTAATTGTATGAAGCTACAATAATACTTTTTGCGGTACTGTCATAAATGCACATACACTACCGCTAACCTGATCTTCCAAATGCAACATGTCCCTGGGTCAACGTTGTGATTAACCAATCAGATTTGAAGAGACAGTTTACAGTTTTTGTGAAGTTTAGGCTTACAATCAGTGTTTGGTGCTTGTACATTAGTGTCAGTCATCTATCATTTCGTCTGATTTTAGACATTACTGATGGGTAAAGTTAGGTTTAGGTGTAGAGATATGGTCAAGACTATATTTTTGCATTAAAATGTTGTTCCAGGGTCAATAAAATATGTTGATCTAGGGACACATAGTACTTAGCAAAATCAAGACGCACCATCAACGACTGACACGGAAATTGCTCAATAAAGTTATTATTTATTTCTTTGCACACATGAAATACTCTTGTAGCTTCGTAAAATTAAAGTTGAATAACTGATGTCACATGGACTATTTTAATGATGTCCTAACTACCTTTCTGGGTCTTGAACGCGGTAGTTGTGTTGTAGCTGCTGTCTATGGAGGGTCAGAAAGCTTGATTTCCTTAAAAGTATACAACCCAGATTTAGGCTATGCATGTTTCACAGCAGTGACACGTTCAGTGAATGGTGATAAAATGTGGGTTTGGTACTCTTATATTGTCTTTCTGTGGTGCATAATTCAAATATCTGATTAGTGTCGCTAAAAGTTAATGCTTTATCATGTTGGAAATATCCCCTAAACCAAACACTAAACCTAAGCGATAGTCTTTACAAATGCCATAAAAAAGTGACATAAAAATGCATTTATTGATGCAGCCATGCCATTTTACCTTTCTTATGCAGAGCTGTTTTGTTGAACCGTAGTTTCACATGGTTCGTACCATAGCTCTTTCTCAACTTAGTGAATCACCATATCATGTGGGCTACTGAGCAAACCTACTAAATGAGGAAACTCATGCATATAAAGCTGAATGTGTGATGCTATCCTCCAAGTAGTTTTTTTAAATGTTGGAGAAAAATGATTTGAACAAATCAAATCATACTTTGTGTGAAAAGGAATAAAAGTTGTGGGGGTTTTATTGCCTCTAGTGTTCATTTCAACTGGAAACGGTACCGATTCGTATGTATAAGTACGTTTTTTGTGTTTTGCAGAAATGTAGGTAGGGGTACGTATTTCCAATAAGCCTATGATAAAAAAAATATCTTGTTTATATTGTATTCTGAAGATGATGAAGACCTTACGGTTTGGAATGACATAAGGATGAGTAATTATCAGATTATCAGATAATTTTTGGGTCGACCATTCCTTTGTTTTACTGAGGGAGAAAAAGAAGCAGATTTGGAATGACATGAGGGGGAGTAAAGAAATGTTCCTTTTTTGGGTGAACTACTCCTTTAATATAACTAAAGGATCTTAAAGGTTCAGTGATAGGCCCCCCATTTAGGCCTCTAGCCCTCCAGCAAGGGGCATTAAAAATCAAACAGCCCTCCATCATGATTAACCTACCACACATGAATTCACGGTATAGCCCCACACTCGAGTCAGCCTGCAATAATCTGATCCTTTTGGGAAATTCTAGTGTTGGGTATAATTTACGATCCGTATCTTTCAAGTTCCCCCTGCCCCGCTGCTGGCGTCAAACCCCGGGAGCCACCGTGTGTGTGTTTGCAACATGTGTCGCTTGCTATCTCGCTCGCTGAGGCACACAAAGGTAAAGGGAAGCTTAACATCCTGGGAAAATCTCAAACAGAGTGAAATTACCTTGATCCAAAGATTCCTGCCGCATACCAGCTCGATGAACCCATAACACACCACAGTAGAACAGCTGAGAGAGATAAAGGGCAGTACAGAGCACGACAAAGTGAAATAAAGAATCCAATACTGAAATAAACATAAAGATGACTATAAAGAGGCTTTGGAGTATTGTGAAAACCATATTCTTGACCAGATCACCCAAATCAAGAGTCATGAACAGAATTGATCAATGTGGGACGTCAATGGTGATCCGGGCACACCTCCCCACAGGACAGACCCATGATTCTGTTTGGGTTTATTTAAGAAGGGTGGAGGTTGTTTTGGCTGGGATGCTATTGTGTGAACTTAATACTTGGGGGAAATTTTCAGGGATTTGTGGAATTGCACCTTTTAAATGTCAGACACAATATTGTTGGATGTTGCACTCTTTTAGTCGGGCGATTCTGAATCTCCTGGGTTTTAATTCTGCACTCTTTAAACTTAGGCTTTATGATGCTGGTTGTTCATACCTTGTTAACCTACAATGAAACCTAGTTCTTCAATTTGTACAAATTCGTATGACCTCACTAGGATTTTGTATGATTTGTCTAAACCCCAGGGATGGGTAGGTTTATGGTCGGGGTTGGATGTACTGTAGGTCATTCGTACAAATTTATACGAATTGAACTCGTAAAATATATACGATTTAGCAAAAACTTTATGAATTTGTATGAATTAGCCACCTCGTAAAATATGCATATATAAGTAAAATATAAATAAATTGTACCCCAATGTAGCCATTAGAACACTTTTTCTAAAATTCTCCTAAAAAATTTAAATCTCATAATAATATTTATACATTATGTATTACCTGTTAAGGCTTATATTGATCATTTTATTTAAAATGCATGCCAATGACAGATGAGCATGCACTGTGCACAGGCTTAGGAGTGGGGAAAAATTGTACAATTTTTTTTAAATGAGCATTTATGAAATTCTTGACATTCTTTGAGTAACAGTACAAACTTGGAAATGAACTCCAAAGAAACGTTATGGAGTACAAAAATGATATTAAATTGATTACTGTTTAAATAAAGACAGGGTATGTTTCCTTAAGTTGCCATGCAACTTGACAAAACATATCAAAGCTCTGAGTCACTACATTTGCTGCGGTCTATTCACTTATCTGAATAATGCATTGATAAAATTAAATCTATTTAATCGGACCATGGCAGTCAAACATTTATGAGGCAACAGTCCACATAGAAACATTTAAAATTGACAGCACACAATGTGGTCATAAGCTAAATTTTAGAAATGTGGCGTGATGGATTGCTCTGCACTGAGCAGAAAATGAAAATGATAAAACAAACTGAGAGCAGGGCAAACTAGGTTTTCAAGTCATTTAGAGAAAAGCAGTTTCTCTAGCTGAATGCACCTGTTTGCTGAGTGCCACTCTGTGAAAAATTATCAGCTTTATCATAACCTCAACATCTTGCTGAGCTCTTGCATGATAAAATGCTTGACTCGGTTTGTAAGCAAGAAATGTATTCTTAAATATTTCCCATAATGGTGAGAATCTTGTGCTTAAAATGAGTACAACACACAGACATAAACACACAACTGCCTGAAAGCCACTTTATCAGATCTAAGTGGGTTCTATTCTGGCTTTTAACTGTTTGTTGTGTTTGGAGTAATTCCAAGCCATTTTAGATATTTATCAAATGATACCTTATTCAAAGGGATTTGGTTCTGAATTTCCTTTTTCCGTTTCCTGAAAACATTCCCTACGTGTTGCCGAAAGCAGACGCAGATGTAGAGTGTGTTCTGCATGGGATGCTCACACCTGCTTAAACTTCAGAAAACTGACTCTTCATAACTGAAATACTGAACAATACATTTTTACCACAACCATGAGGATTCACAATAAAAAAAACAAAAAAAAAAAACATTTCACCCACACACACACACACACACACACACACACACACATATAAATATATATATGTATATATATTAAACATAGACCCAAATGTTTCGCTGATTTCCATACAGAAGAACATTCAGAGTTTCTGAATGTATTTTAGGAAATACTAGAGATTTTGCTGGGGGGAAATTCAATAAAACCCAGATTTGTTACAAAAACATATGTGCATGTGTCCATTCATTGCTACCTGCATTAATGATAATATTATATTATAGACATAATTAACTTTTCATTTACTATATGAAATATGCTTAGGACACACAGAACTTACACAATCATGCATTACTGCGTTATAATGCAACAAAGACACATTTTTATTCAATATATATATATATTTTGTAACTTTATTGCAAGAATTAAAAAAGTTTACTTTATGCAAATAAGCAGCAACATGATGCATTAATTACCAGTAAGTGTGCACACTGTGCATACTGTGATCCACCTCCTGATAAAGTAAATGTCTACTAGCAACCAAAAATAAAGCAATGTGACAACCTCTATTAATACATCTGGTCCTACTTTACATTAAAGGAATAATAATAATTTATAAAGGAATAAATAATATAATTTTTTTGTTCACCAAAAAAAGAAAATTTCCCCTATAATTTACCCATATTAGCCATCTTAGATGTATATAACTTTCTTCTTTATATGTGATTTATGGAGCTTCAAAACAATAGTCACTATCCATCACTATTAACAAGTTTGGAAGAGCCAGGATATTAAAAAAAAATAGTATCTACAGCTCTAATGTTTGTGTAACTGTTACAACCCTCAGAATGGTATGTGTTACTGTGCGTTCACACCGCCGGCGGCAAGATCTTCAAAGTGGCTGGAAGTCATTCTTTTTCAATGTTAGCCGGCGGCAAGAGGTGGCGAGCAGTGGCGTGGCACATCTTGGATGGCGTGAGCGTCAAGGTTAGTTGAAATCAGGTCAACTTTATGGTAATGAGCTATGACGCGGTTTGCCGGCAACCAATTGAAATGTAGAAGTCCACCGCTTTAGCAGATTCCAGATACTATTACTATTATATACAATACTATTTATAGGCAACATTTTCCCTCTAGAACACACAATTGAATGCAATTGATTTGCTCAAAACAACACTGATTTGACCAATTGCATTATGCTAACGTTACGCATCATGCGGTAGGTTTCACACAATTTAATGTTAATTTAAAACCAAGACTAGTAAATGTCTCCTATAATATTGAAATTAGACTAGCAATTAACCATGAACATAAAAATTACACACCACACAAACGGCTTTTGATTGAAAGGAAACATGTAACTACAAAAAAAGTTCTTTTCATCGATCAATTTCTTACTTTTATATTCAAAATATTTCATGAGGTTAGCTTATACCCTCCATGTGGTCAGTCTGCACAAGATTAACAAGTTTGTTTGATTTGCGGCCCCTTTAAATACAAGACAAGCATTCAATCTACGTCAGAGCTTCCAAAAGATCTCTGTACAGCATCGTTGGCAGGTGGCGAATTTTTACGCTTTCGCCAGAAGCCGTGTGAACACACAGTAAGTACAAATGTGTAACATTAGTAACAAAACTGTTTGGTAGTGAAAGTAAAAATGTGTAACAGGACCAGTGGTGGCCAGTAACGAAGTAGTTGTACTCCGTTACTGTACTTAAGTACATTTATCAAGTATCTGTACTTTACTGGAGTAGTTTTATTTTTAGCAACTTTTACTTCACTACATTCCTAAGCAAAGGATCGTACTTACTTCACTACATTTCATAAAACATATTGTTACTCATATATCACGTGCTGCGGGTGAGACGCAGACGAGCGATTTATTAACAAACTAATTATTTTTAATGAACCTGTTCAATCGGTTCACAAATCACACCAAACAATTCATTCTCGAATTGGAATGGTCCCAATGCAGCTGTTCTCTCGATTCAACAGTTCACTGATTCAAACGATCCGTTCAGAGCGAGTCTCCAGTTAACCGAACTCACAAGAACAACTGGTGCGCGCGACTGATGATGTGTAAAGTAAGTTACTAATGTCGAATTTTAGGATTAATCACTTCAACTGAAAATCATTTTTTTACACTGCTGTAAAGAGTGATATATTCAAGCCCACTGAGATGAATGCAGACACATCAATATCTATAAGTGTCTCCAGGTCAAAAACGTTCATATATTCCCTGCTGCTGGTTAACGTTTAGCAGTGTTTTTTTAAATGCCATGCATTTATCCCTATGTCTGTTTTTGATTAACGGTATAAGTTTTTATATTGTCTGGATCAACTAGCCAAGTAGACAGATATGAATGTTTATGCATCACCATACTGATATATAAGTCTATAAATTAAAAAAAGACTGATAAATAAGGTCTAAATATTGTTATCTGATCCTAATTGTTTAGCTAACAAGCTTGCTGGTGGTAAGTTAAGGTAATTTCTAATAATGTCCAAATATTTTTGATTTATTACATCTGAGGAGAAAAAGAAAGTATGTGATGTTCCAACACAGTCTCACGATCAATTCGTACATATTCGTACAAGGTGCCAAATTTGTGCCAATTCGTACTAATTAATACAACCTCACTCGTACGATTTCGTACGATTTGTCTAAAACTAAGTGATGGGTAGGTTTAGGGGCGGGGTTGTGTTTAGGTCATTCGTACAAATTCGTACGAATTAGCCACCTCGTAAAATATTTACGAATTGCCGTGAGATCAGGTTGGATGTTCAGGTAACTAAAGTAATTATCAAAGTGGGAAGTAATGCCCTCTGGGGGTATTTGGCCAGAAAAAAGGTTTGAGTAGAAAATATATAAATATATATAACTGTGATGTTCTGCAAAACAATAACTTAAGTTTTAAAACACCTTTTTCTTACTGGTGAAAATTAGACAGTCAAATGTTTTCTCTCAGGTACATTGCAGTGTAACCTTTACAGTGAACAATACATGATCGTCAATGAGGTCCAATCAACAACAAAAATATGCTGTATCTTAATTCCATATAGTGGTTATTTTTGGAAAATTCCAGGTATTCTAAGCAGTAAGATTATAAAAGAATATGTGATATATAAAATTGTAAAATAAATCTATCAGTACATAAAAAACAGAGTACTTTTGTACTTTCACTTGAGTAAAATTGAAAAAAAGAGTAATTTTACTGGAGTAATATTTTATTGTATGTATCTGTACTTACACTCAAGTACTTGATTTGTGTGCTTCGTCCACCTCTGAACAAGACTAACAGTACTTTTTGGTAAAGAAAGTGTTACACTTTATATTAAGTAAACAATTTCTATGGATTTACTATGTAATTACTCTGATGTTACACAGCAGTGGCCAAGAAGTTAGTCTTTACATATAAATTGTGGTACACTTTATATTAAGTGGACAGTTCCTGAGGAGTTACCATGCATATGCATTGGTGTTACAGTGGTGCACCAACTCCGGATCCAACTCCCACTTTACATGCCACTAAACCTACTCGTTTCCACCCCCTGGATCCAATTTCCACCACTAAACCTACCCATCTCTACCCCCTGGATCAAATTGTTCCAATTACTCTTATACATATTGTTGTTACAAAACAGGGTTGAGGATTGTTACATGTGTGTAGTTACAAAAATATTCTAGCTCTAGATACTATGTACCAATGTGCACTCACACAGTGCACATCTAGTTACTATGTAAGTAAACAGGTATTAGGTCAACTTAATATAAAGTGGAATCCGTGTTTCATCATATGTTTAGATAGAATTATTTAAATCTGCAACTCAATAAAATCCTGTATGTAAAATTCCTGTATGACTATGCTTCAGAGTCTCAGAAAACATCTTGATCCCTGTTTTTAATTTGCCATTTCTTTGCCGAGGACTCATTCTTAACTTTCTGCCCTTCTTCTGTCCACATTTAAGGTAGAGAAAGCCATTCATGATCCATTACCTCTGGAATTCCTCCACATAGCTGAGAAGCCAGTCCACATCACAGGCCGGCACTCACCTTTCAATCACTCCTCTGGCCTAATCACGTTAGCTCGTTCATAATCGCATTGCAATTACTGACAGGAGTGTGATCCTTGTTTTCCACACTCCCAATCTAATACATGTGTTTCACCAAAGACAGAGGGAAGCTTTGTGTCGGAGAAACAGGAGGACGAGAGGGGCTAAAGGAAAGAAAACAAAACTGACATGCTGTGTCATGCGAAGGCTATAAAAAGGGATGCAGCCTTTTTCCTGAATCATTCCGGACAGGAGAGCACTATTTATAGCAGGGGAATTGTAGACAGCAGCCGTGGCTGCAACCAGACCTAAAAACTTCTCCCCAACATGGGCTTCAGGAGTCCCAAAGCCCCATCTTCCCCCCTTTCTTTCTCTCTTTTTCTTCTTTTTCCCCTAACCCCTTCATCCCTCTGTCTGTCTCTCTGGGAAGGTAATCTCCATTACCCTCCCTCCATGCTGATTCAGAATTCAAAACTGTCCACTTCAATCTGGGGGTGTGAATGGTAAGAAGCCATTCAATGAGGGAAGAGAAACTCTGCTGGGGATGTGGGATGGAAATGCCTTGCTCCCCCCGCTAATTTCTCTAGGGCTCCACTTCCACTCTCAGGAGCTTCCCAGCATGTCAAGGGTCAGCCCCCACCAGACCTCCTGACTGATGGGTCAACCCCCCTGACTTCCCCTGAGCTCTCCATGAGAATGCCAGAAAAGGAGAATGGACAACAAGCTTCTAATGAACTGGGGAGGGACCAATCTAGACCTCAGTGCTTGGGCCATAAAAGATGGCTCGGAGAGACCAAAAGACCTTTAAAGTGACGGCTCCTTCCACGCTGCTTAGCTTGAGTGGTTCAGGAAGTTCGCTGACAGTGAATAGAAGCAGTTATGAACAGACGAGCCATGGAGAAAGGCACTGCGGTGACGGCAGTAAAGCTACCTCTGAATTCCTACGCAGGGCCTGGGAGCATGGGAATGTATTATGGGCTACAGCAGTCATGCCACCAGAGCCTGAATCGGTCGTCCTTAGTCAAGCCTTCATGTGCACAATAGTCGGATTGAGTCGGTGGTCCATAAACGAGGTCAAAGGGAGGAAATAGTTAGTTCTAGAAAACAGAGCAATTCTTTAAACTCCTGTCACATGCTCCATCAAAACCATCATCTAGGTAATGTTGTTACATGTATCCAATTAGCGAAATTGAGACGGAGAAAGTTACATCACTGACCTGACCCTGTGATAGGCACAGACTGACAAACAGGCATGCAAAAAACTCATTTCTTTTGTGATGAACTTCAAAAGTCTATTGGACTGAACTGACTTGCATTGTGTGGACAAAACAACATTTTAAGTATCTTCTTTTCATGTTTTCCAGAAAAGAGGCATACAGATATAGAGGGACATCGTTGGGTAAAGCATCCACTCAAAAACCCAAAGAAACCAAGAATAAACCGCATCCTAGAATGTCATCAAAAGAGCAATGTTGGTGGTAGCAGCAAGCATGTAGACCATCTTCAATGCCAAGCTGTAATTATAGCCAATAACACCTTTAACACAACCAGGCTGTTGTTGCCGTCTCTCAGGGTGTGAGGTCAAGCATTTCCTGTGTCTATGAATGGTCGCCATCATTGGAATTGTCATGCTGTGGCTGCTGCCCTCCCCTCCTTCATTCATTGAAGAGTCATATAAAGTTCGGCATCTATTTTCTCCTCCCTTCTTCTTCTCGTTTAAAAATCCCACGCTTGCGTTTACAGTACACACCATTCATTAAGAGTTCATCTCAACAGTGGCAATGTTGCGTTTTGGATTCCATTGGCTTTTATTGTATGGACTCTTTGAAGTATTTTTTTACTTTGAGGTTGAGTAAAAATTGACCGAATTAAAATTTTTGGGTGATGTTTTCCTGTCCATATCAAGAACGTCAATGACTAGTTTAAACTGTGATGCCAGGCATGGTGGGCTGGGGGAACACGAATCAGTAGTGTACCAACAGGTTTGGCTTCCACACCCTGTAGAAAAATAAATACTTCATAATGACTGCTTATTAAAACATGAAACGTGGGTATGACCGAAAGTGTGCATTCCATAGGAAATCCATAGCAAGCAAATACATGTTCTCTCATCAGCCATGACATTTCAAACACACGGGGGAGAGATTAATCACATATTTACAGTAGGTCAGTGACCGCACTGAAAGATGGAAGAGTAAAAATGTCACTCTAAGCAAATTAACAGATTGTCATCTTCCTCGCAGGCCTGTGAGTAAACCATAACCGGGATATGATTAATTGAAAAGGATAATGTTGTTGAGGAAGAACTACGGCTAAGAAGGACTAAAAGATAAAAAAAAAGATGATAAATATCACAATGGCAATCATATCTGAAATGCTGAGACTTTTTAAATACGCCTCATTAAACCGAATACGTAATTTAAAAGGATTCCACCAATGAGAAACTCAGACAGCAGTGTTCATCTTTCTTTAAGGAAAGAAGAAAAGGCTTGTTAGCCCCCCTTGATAGTCCCCCCATGCACGCCCACCCACTCACTGCTCTCAGACTCTGTCCTGGGCCCTGCAGTCTGCTGCGATATAGATTAGGTTTCAGCTCTGAACTTGCACTAGCGTTGCCAGAATGACAGGGGTGGAAATTTCGAAGAAAAGAAAGGACAAGAGGTAGAGAAAAAAAAGAACAGGAAGAAAGGGGTGTTTTAAATGCTGAGTAGAAGAGTTTGGTTATTATTGGAAAAAATCTAAGAGGTCATTCATGAGCCTGAGCCAAGCTATGAGGAAACGGCTCTCGTGTCTCAAACAGTTGGGGGATCTGGCCAAGTCCTACTTCAGCTGTTGTTCCAGGCCTTGCATTTATCACAGAGGCATTTCCCCCAGAAATCGAAAGGCCAGGCGATCTGTCCCATGTCCTCTCAACATCCAAACTGCATGCAAAAGGATGCTGTTTGGGGAAAAAGTATAAAGCAAGACAAACAAAATGACAACACCTTTGTGCCAAATCTACATCCCGAAGCAGATCATGTGAAAACTTTGGTGTAGTGCACCCTCAAGCTATTTCACATACTTTTCCCGCCCCGCCCCCTAAAATTCCTCACCTTAAAAAAAAAAAAAAAACGTTCAGAGTGGGGGAGCTCTGTATTTGACATTTGAGGTGTTATAAGAACAAAAAAATGTCTTTCCAAGTTTCTGCCATCTGTCAGTTTTATGGACAGCCAAAAAGGAAATTGGGTCTTTGGGTTGTTTGGCCCAAGAATAATGAGCCACTGAAAAATTATTGTTATAGATGACCCCTCAGCGCCGTCCTCATATGGACCAAATCCAGCTGCACTCTGCAAGCTTCAAACAATCAGGGATAAATCAATTGGATGTTATGAGGAGAAGGAGGGAGCCAGACTGGGAGCATGGTAATGACATCCGCTGTGCAATGAAATGAAGGTGCTGGGAATGCTTTCCTGAGCTGAGTGTCGGCTACGAGGATTTAAGGAACCTGGGGTTCCTGCACACGATTATCAGGGGTGGTGCTCAGCCCCCTTTCACCAGACGAGGCTTGAGGAGTATGTATGTTTTGTGCCGTATGAGGGGGGCTGGATGTTCCTCAGACAAAACAGCAGATAACATGGTGGGAAGGATAAAAGGTTCGTGAGACACATTCCACATATAGCATGCGCAACAAATTCGCAATTATGCATGATGAAAAGTTACATAAATATTCCTTGTCCTTGTCGAGTGTGGCATGGTTCAACTATGGTTGTTGTAAAATAATAAAAAATATGATTATGCCACACATCGCACAATAAAAGAGTGTTGCATTCTCTTAGGAATGATAAGGAACTCTTGAATGCTTGTGCAAGGTGTCAGTTTGTCCTGAAGTGCTGATGCAAATCAGTCCCCCGAGGTGTTCCGAAACAGATCAACCTATCCTCGAGAAATTATTCGCAATAAGCTTGGAATGCACATTCCAAAGCCATATGACACATGCTGAATACCACATTTAGGCACAGGAAATTCTTGCAACCGTCTAAAAGAGGTTTAGCATCATTTAGACACAATTAGCATTGATGCTAGCTGTTAATACAAGTACTGTCCAACACTATTTATAGCTGCTGTGATGTTCTGCTGTATGTCATAACACTTGTGACAACAGATGTTGCTGAATGAAAGTGAAAGCTCAGGGCCAGAGTTTTAAGCGACATCTGGGAGCCCTCCTGCTACATCATGCTAACACAGGGGCCCTTTGCCCTCGGACAGGAAGTCCGGGCTGCAGCCGCTGCATTGCCGGCATTTCTCACAGCAGCCTGAGTTATGATGTGCCACCATCATCTGCCGTGTCCCAACAGCTGCCGGGACAGTTGTTGAGCAGTGGCGTTAGCGCAATTAAAATGGGCAGTAAGGCTCACTTTTCTTTGAGAGTATGTGTGTGTGTGTGTGTGCGTGCAGGTTTTGGCAAACCAGTTTTGATGTTTGCGATGTGATATATCTACCCGCACAATGACAACAGGAATAATGTGAAGATTAGGCAATAGGAAAGCTCTGCATCTGCCAAAGTCTTTTAGAGTACAGTAGAAAAGACCTTCACCCGTTCTGGCCTCATTTCTCCTATCCAACAGGAACTGGGGACAGAAGGAAAAGAGAGAAGGGGAGGTGGGTTGTGGAGGGGGCTGCTTAGCACAAAGACGAAGCCTGGATTAAGTCATGAGCAGCAAACGACATAGGTTGGATTTTTAGCGGGTGAGATCACATCCTCTTTCCTCAGTGGCTGAGAGACTCATCCTCGGTCGGACAGCCGAGTGTTCGGCATGCTAAACGGGACATCCATTATTGGGACAGCAGCATGCGGGCGGTCGCACACACACATGAGCACGTGCATGCACGCTTTAAAGTTAACAGATTTTAATGCAAATGAGCATGCAAACATATACAGTATCGCCTCACACGCAACGAAGTTGCAATCTATGGGAAGCTGTACTGTACAGACGTACTGTACAGCCATCAGTCAAATATACAACACATGCGCGCCTGAGCAGTCAGCACAAAGGGACAAGCAAGCAGAGTGTGTCTGAGCATGTGTGCGGGTAAGTAACATGGGAGGGCCGCAGGGTTACATAACTGAGCTACAGCGGGGGCCCCTTGTTCTCTTCCATATGGGGGCACCAAAGGTTTTGCGAGACCCTTGTGTGGAAAGAGCTAGCATAAGCGTTCATTACAGCATTGGGAGAAACTTTGCATTTGATGTAAAACCAGATGGCAGATTTGTAGTCAGGTTTGGGCCTTTGAAAGCTCACATCGTGCTTCCAAAACCAGTTTGGAAGTAGATCAGCTTGGTGCTTAAATTGACAAATGGAGGTGCTCGTTAACACCACGCGATGCACCAAGCCCTCCCTGTGGTGTAGGAACTAACCTTGACCCTCCAACAGAGGGGTAAGGAGGATACGACTCTCGAGATGGAGCACAGATGGAGATATTCTCTGCTTACAGTCTCGACACTACAAGGAAATACAAGACAAGGAGAGTGGGAAAGAGAGAGGAAGAAGAAAAAACTACCTCGGTGTGTTGTGGGAATTTTCCTCCCTTCCTAAAATATTTTCTGTATGTCTTCAGCCGGGTTGCCTCTTTTTTACCCCCCCCCACCCCCCCCCACCCCCCACACTTCTTTCCCTCCGCAGATTGCCTTTCACTTTGGGGGGCCCTCAGACCCCCTCAGCCGAGTGGGGAGCTTTCAGGGTACCCTGATGGATGCTAATGGGGGACTCTTTCAGATCATTTTACAGGGCCGGGCTTTGATCTGCTGGCTGGCTTGCTCTCTACAGGCTGGATATCCAGAGAACATGCAAATCCCCCCTTCCCTTCCCTCCCCTCCACACACACAAAAACACCTGTGAAAAAACTCCAAGAGCACGAGGAAAGAAAAGAAGAGCCGAGAAGAGTTCACAGACACGAAAGAAAAGAATGAGAATGCGACTCAGAAAAGACAAAGGAAAGAGCAGAGGGAGAGTATGTCAAAAAGGCAGGGACTGAGAAAGAAAGAGAAAGAGCGAAAGAGAGAGAGAGAGACGCTTTAGGGGGGTAGGGTTTTGGTCAGGGCCTGAGGCGGATGTGTCTGCGCTGTTGAGAATTAGGAAGGAAGAACTGGAAAAGAAAGTCCGGTGAAGGAACCTCGTCAGTAGCACGCAGTAGCCACACTTTGAATGGTGGTTAAGTGTGGGACAGCTGGAGGCAGTTGATTGGCTAAGAGGCTATGGAACTCGTGCTTCCTGTGGCCAGCTGCTATACCCATGGCCCCAAGTGACAAGGGTTATAATTGATTACTATCTGGCAGCTCAGCAGAGTGTATAGAGTGCACAGAGGCGCTGAAGTACAGTACAGCTGGCTACACAGTAAAATGAAAGAGCATGGCACAGCACGTGGTCCGACATCGTCTAGCTTCGTACATTTACCTTCTGTGTTGCTTCAGAAACCCATTCTGCATCCATCTTGAGATAAAAAATGGACTGCATGTGAAAGTGGAGCCTGAAAAGTACCTGACTTCAAAGCTATACATTTAGGTGCATGGATTGCTTGCAGACGTTGCACGGCAAACCAGAGCCATTCGCCTGCGTTGCTGGAGACCTTCCTGTGAGCTCAACCCTGAGAGCTCCATATTGCGAGGAAAGACATAAAGGGCTCTTGTGCCCCGGTGCCCGGCTCAAGTCCTAATTCGCTTTATTAGTTTCATTGCTTTATTAGATTCCGTGCAAAGGGGAAGAGGGAGAAGAAATTATGTAAGTTTCTGAAATAAGAAGGATATTTTTGTAGCCCTTTGGAAGCAGAAAGCTGAGCCTGATCAAAGCCTCCTGGAAGATGGCGTCGGATTGAGCTCCCTTGCTTTGAGAAGGGAAGATAAGTCCTTTCTGTGGCTTTCAACCTTTCCTCCTCCTCTCCTCCCCTTCTTGGTTTCTTTCTATGATGTCATGTTTTAGGGTTCTTTAAAGGAAGGCAGGATGAAGGCTTCTCTCTTCAGCACCTCTTTGTACTAATGGAAAGCCCTCCTCAGGACACATCCGCCCCTATGGCCTCGCGGCATCCAGGGGGCAGGAAACCGCTCCGGCCAGATGAAAAAGAGGAAGTGTGAGAGGAGAATCCTTGCTGGACCCGATCCACTCCAACGGAGCCTTCTCACTGTAGCAGAATGGAAATGGGGGACAAACTCTGGAGTCTGTCCATTAAATGCAGCACCCGTTGTGTTACAGACTTTTTTTTAAGCTTAGGTGATTTCTTCAGTTCTAGCCTCATTACCAGAAACAGAATGAGCAATTTGACAATGCATGTAGCTAAAAGGTGCATGCGTTGTGTTTCTTTATGACTACAGCTTAGAGGATGAGACTTTTCACCTCAGTGGAAACAATTTTGAGTCATCTTTTTGAAACTGTGCAATGAGTACTGAGTTTCACACCCTTAAATCAAATTTCTCACTGGCCTACACTTAACATCAGGCCTGTTGTGGTGGCAATTAAAAATGTCAAGGATTTCAAATGAATTGTGGACATTTAAGCTGTGATTTACGTTTGCATTGCAGTGCGTGGGGAGACATGGTTCAAAGTTAGTCATTCTAGGAACTGATCATTATAAACTGTTTATTGGCTACAGTAAAGAAATAACGACATTGAAATATTCACATGGTGAAAATGTAAATTAAATAATTGGCAATATAAATCTATAAACAAATAGTAATATATATATATATATATATATATATATATTTTTTTTTTTTTTTTAATATAAAACAAATTTGTGCATAAATAAATATGCAGGAATCTACTACAGGACCTAGTGAATATTAATTACAGGACACCAAACAATTAAGATTTTGTCGCCAAACCAATACTAGTGGCATATTTCTGAATCTTAGAGCAAGAGTAGGGAAAGAAAAGGAAAAAAGTAATCGTTGTAATCATTTGAATTGTTTAGTTCTCATTTTTCCCTTCCTAAATCCCTTGCTCTTTTTCCAAAATGTCTTAGTACAGTGTGAACGGTTTGGAAAAAGGCCTTTCCTGGAAGAAAGCAGGGAGACGCAGACAAGAGAGCCTGATGATGACTACAGCATAAGCAGAAGCATCAAGACAGCCTCCACCTCGGCTTTGGGCCCAGACTCTTAGATGCGTGTCATCCTCTGGCCCCTGCTGCAGCTGAAGGTAATTTTGCTGGAGAGGAACCAGTGAGGGAACACCCCGATCAAGTTGAGCCCCACAGACATAGCAGGCAGAGTAAGACTCCCTCCTTTCCTCAAAGACACTGTTGTCAGAGACAGGGACACTTCGTACCAGCAGAGGGAGAGGCACACGGATGGAATGGGAGCGATGGATGATGTGATGACAACTGTGATCTCTCTTCAGACACCAACTCCTGTTCCCACACCGCTATGGAAAGCAAGACCATCACTAACTTCCCTAAACAGGTTTGCAACCTCAAAGCCTTGAGGTGCTGCTGCTTTTAAAACAAAAGCAATAAGGACTTCTTTACATGCAGTTTTGCATCATACTGCATAGTTAGCGCATTTTTATTTTGGTTTGTCTGCGATTTTTCTTGTAGCTGGTGAGTTATGGGCCTCCTCTTGTGTCTGCTCTTAAGAGGCACCTAAAAATACTCAGTGAGGTAATGAGAAAGCCTCTGCACTATTTACATTTTGGCGAGTTGAGCTTGCAGAACAGACTCTGCTGAACGAGGTGAATCTGTGAGATGACTGAGAGGGAAAATTGTTAAATGCTCGACACTGAACTCTAAATAGATGGCTGGGGCTAAGATAAAAGGCACAGGCATTAAGAAATAGAGAAGAGGCCAAGGCAGAGCAGTCATACGGTGAAACACAGTCAGAAGGAAAGGAAAGAGAGCGCGAGAGAGGAAGGTGCGCAAGACAGGAAGACAGAGACAAACATGAGAGGCCGAGGTCAAATGAGACAGAGAGGATGAGAAAGACCATGGCCCTGTCTGAACACTGAAAATATCCTCTTTCCTCGTCTGCTCACCTTCATGAGTGCTGATATGCGTGAGGGGTGGAAAACAGAAAGCAAGATGGAGTCTGCTGAGCCTATATACCAGTGCTTTCCAACCTTTACTGTCTTAGTCACCCCACAGCTTCATTGCAAAGGCTCAAGTTTCCTTTCATCAACTCCAAAGTATAACTGTGTTCCTATGAACTCACAGTAGTTCATTGAGCATTATAAACATATACCTTTTGGTTGTTTGATGGTGTGAGAGAGACAGCTAAAATGCATTGTAAAGTGTAAGACGAGTAAAGGTCACTGTGGCAAAACCTCTGTACAGTAATTATATATATATATATATATATATATATATATATGTGTGTGTGTGTGT
>JAUCNO010000585.1:1737744-1751793 GCA_032353835.1 Enteromius viviparus | reverse complement strand
ATTGTGAACAAATTAACCATTAATTAATGCTTAACTAATGCATTATTTTGGACCCCTATTCTGAAGTGTTACCAAATGTTTTAGTGGCAGAAAAGAACTTTTTAATAATTTCTGATAATTTCCATAACAAAGCTTAAAAGAAAACATGAGTTGCGAAAGCGTGCACAAGGATTTTGAATCCGTGGGTACGGATTCAAAAACCAAACGTTTGGTTTACAAAATCTGAGCGCACGGACTGAAAATTTGTGGGTACGGTTTATTAATCTGTGGACACGATTTGTTAAACCGAGGGAACAGTTTAAGAATTTGTGTGTACGGTTTATAAACTGAGGGAACAAATTGCAAATCTGTCGCCATGGATTGTTTTTTTTTCTCTTTTAGTAGACGCTGTGGGCTCCGTAGAAAAGACTTTGTCTTCCAAATTCATTACGCCACTATTTTTTTCATTTTTGTAATTGGTGGAAAATATTACAATTTGCTGTGTAGTACACAATATAATCTTGATGCGTTAATCAACTTATTAATTTTATTGTAAAGCAAAAGAATCCAACAAAAGAGTTATTTAATCTTGATAAAGCTATTTTTGAAATGTTATGTGCATTGTAGACAGCACTAGTCATTATTTCTGTAGCTAATGATCAGTCAGGGATCGGATATCGTCTGAAAATCCAGGCATCAGAGGAAGAGGGAAACTGAGCTGTGTGTTCAGACAGATTCAACACTGGAATGTCCTTTACTGCAGTTGAGTCATGCAGAAGTTCATCACAGACAAAAGAACAAATGTGATGCCACTTTTATTATCTTCGCACCACAGGCCGTCTGCTAGTGCTTAATGATGGGAGCAGATGCTAATCAGCAGAAATGCCTCTGTGAGCGCAGGGATCAGTGTTTCATTGATTAGTCACATAACACAGACCCAATGCTCTTCTCTCATTTGCCAATACGCCACCGATCTGTTTGTGCCTGCAGCCTTTGAAAAGCAATAAGAGGGTCAATGGCGGATGAGATCGCCTTCCAGCCATTCACATGATACACCTCATTAGCCATGTTACATCACACAGAAGCAAGGGGGAACTGGCCATCTGACCCGGCATTTTCCTGCTGGGCCGACATACTTTTTGGGCTGGGCGATATATCTTCTCATACCATATTTGTCTGATTGGCCCATAAAAATCTTAGAACCATATAGATTTCTTTTCTGCCTAACTAGTCGACGGTGCTGTGGTCTTTGCGGCTGTGTAATGTATTTGTCAATACCGGCCCAATGGACAGTATCACGCTCCAATCGAGCAGCAAGTTATTTTTTCAAACCTTCATTAACCAGCAGCAGCTTTTAAATTTGGGTGGAGAGACGAACATTTGAATGGCGCAGCGGGTGCAGAACACAAAACTGACTCAACGGGATAAATCTTTACCTTATTTCTCCTTTACTGTAAGTTACCAAAAACACATATGAAAGCACGTAACGCATGATAGATGTGCGGCAGAGTGGCAGTAAATGATGTGACAGAAAACTTGTTAACCAGTCTTGTTCTGTTCACACAGCTTATTCAGGACAGTACTACATAAAAATAACATCAGTTTTTATATCTATATCTAGTCTGTATATCTAAATCTATCTATCTATATATAGTAGGCCTATATGTGGTGGTGGGCTGCCTGGACCAAAAAATGCAAGGGAAGATTTTTTTGTCCCAGTTCATCCGTGTGCAGAAGCGGTCAGTCTGCTGAGTTGGCCAGTGCATACAGTATTTACTTTGTTCTCTGTATATCTTTTTGCTTTGTATTGTCATTTGACATTATTGTTAAAAAAAAAAAAAGTATTTAAAAGAAAGAGGCTGCAGCCTCAGCCATTCACTGAACACGCATTCAGACATCAAACACTGGCAAGTCTCTTTAATAAATCAGATGTGCACAGAGTCAGAGCTGAAAAAGACGGCTGAATAAAACGGTTCAACTATAAAGAAACGACTTCTTTGAAGTAGTGAATGTACCGTGGCAGTCAATTTCAGATCTCTCTGAGTTTCTTTGTCTGTCTTGAAGGGAAAAGTTCACATCAAAATGAAAACTGTCATGCATCTGTACACAATCATGTCTTTTAAAGCTGTTCCCTTTTTCTGTTTTTGAAAAAGTCACACTGGTTTGGAATGACATAGGGGTCAGTAAATGATGGTGTAAATACACACACATGCATGTATATATCTTTTATATTTTTATATTAAATACATTTTTATATAATAGAAATTACACAAATATACATATATACATGTAAATATTTTTTAAATGTATACACACATTGTGTTTATTCATAGAATACACATAATATTTTTTTACTTTATTATTTTTATTATTTATTTTTTATTACTATTACCATTCTCATATTAATGATAGTATAGTTCTAATAATTATAGTTCAAATGTAGTAATTATATTAATTAAAATATATACTCTATTATGACTGTTATATTGATGTAGTATTATTATTATAATTATAATAAGTGATTTTACTCATAATAATAATAACAATAATAATAACAATAATATATTATTTATCAATTGTTTTGCCATCTTTATCATATTATTGCTATTATAATATATAATAGAAATGTTATTACATGTTTAATTACATATAATTACAAATTCTTTATATTATTAAATATAAATAATGAAATTTCATTCATAATAATAATAATAAACATTATTATAACTCTATTTATGAATGTTTTTATTATTGCTATTATACTAATAATCTAATTGGTTTTTTTTTTGTATTTAGAAATATAATTAAAATGTAATGTTATTATTATAGTTGTTGTTGTTAATTGTAAGACATAATAATAATTCCATCTATCACATAATTTATAGTACTATTGCTAAGTATACTTTTTCATGTATTAATATGAATTTAAATAACATATATATATATATCTTAATATTATTATATTTCTGCATATTCATATCAACATCATTGATATTAAGCTAATAATAAAATGTTATAGATATAATTGTTTTTATTGCAATTATTTTTTATTTGTATTCATTATTGTAATTATTATTATTTTTTATTAATAATAATAAATGGCAAGTGTAATTATATATGTTTTATATTGTAGCAATAACAAAGGAAAACATTTAACTATATTTGTAAATATACTTGAGCTAGAATTGTGTATAGAGTCTGTTATCAGGTACTGTATGGTTTTGCTCTTGATATCACCTTACTGTCATGAAGTGCCTGGTCTCCAGCGACCGGATGCTGTGAGGTCAGGCTGAACTCCAGCTGTCTGCTACATGAAGCTGCAGAACATACGCTGTTTCAGGGTCGGTTTCTCCTCCTAGATTAAAATGATGCAAATCAATCCAGGCAGGTTGGAGAGCCTGGTCCTGGATCAGAACCCCTGCAATGAGATTAATGTGTGATACGGATCCAGGTCCTCGAGGGAGGCCGTCCTGATAGCTGCATCAAGTTGGCTCCGGCTCTGCAGATGACTCATAATGCAGCAAACATCAGCATGGATCTTTGATTCTTTCACTTGGCTCAGTCGAGGCAAAAATCACTCAAATCTCCTTAGCTCTGTTTGAATTACATTAGGGATTGCTGACTCAGTGGGATTTGGTTTCAGATCTGTCCCGTTCCTTTGGTCGGGCAACTTTAATTTACAAATTACACCATGATTGGTAATGGACTACAGATTTTGATCTCGATCTGGGGACTTCCCAGGTGACCAGCACTGCATTTTGCAAGGTTTCCTTTGCACGAAAACAAACGTTCGGCTGGTTGTGTATGTTTTACTGTTGGTAAGATCTTTTTTCAGTCTCCCATATTGATATTTGATTTTGAAGTGCTCTGGGGCAGGCGTTTGGACGCTCTGAAAGCAGACGTGAAAGCTTATTGTTTTTTGTGTGTAAATTGCATCTTTAAAAATGCATGAATGAGGGCAGATATTGGCATATCTGCAGGATTCACTGAGAAAAGCCTTAGAGGGTCGTCCCGTCAGGAGGATGTTCATTTCCTGCATGTCTCCCTGATGACATTATTTGAGTTTGACAGCAAAGAGGTGTGAAGGCCACAGCGGGCCCTCAAAGCAGGCGCTTTAAAATTACACCACCTGCACACGTGTGAAAGCCTCAAAGCACCCGATGTCTCCTCCCCACAGCACTGTTATGACTCTGTCCTATAATTACAGCACAGTCCACAAGGACAGAAATGTCAGCATTGCATATTTGGGATTTAGAGTGGTGTAGTGTAAAAACTGGACTTCAGTGTGCATAAGAAATAGAAAAATATGTACATAGAGAGAAGTTGAAATGATGACGGAAAGCTCAAACAAATGCTATATGTGATTATTTATGCCAGTTAATTTGTTTTAAAATAAGTCAGACTATCTGACATAAGCCTGACTTATTTGGTAAACTTGTTTTATGGAACAGGCCCCAGTGACAGACTCGTTGAATGATCTGGAAATAAACATGTTGACTTCTAAACGCACTTTTTGTGAAGTAGCTTTGCTGAATGACTTCTTACAGAAGAAACATCATCCATAATTTAAGACAATAAGGATTTGTCCTTTTTTGTCGTTCCCTCAGTTTTTTTTTTCTCTCTTTGTGTCACTGAAGCAGGTCCATCTGCCCCTCACCACGTCGTCTTTTCACACTGAGTCTAAGTGTGCTTCACGAGCCACCAAAATAGCTTTGCTTCATATGGCGTGAGGGTTTGAAACCCTCTGCTCATGTCCATGCTCATCTGCTGGCAACCTGGCTTATATAACTCTCCCTCACGCTCCCAAGACAATGAAAGACGCAGCAAACAATGTAAAACCAAACGCCTGTCCTACTTTAAAAGAGCAGTGAACAAAGCTCCCTCTCGTCCCGTCCCCTCTTCTCTCCGGCTCTGCATCACAATTTGCATATTCATCCTAAATAATGTGCGAGATTTGAATCAGCGCATATTTCCAGTGGGGTCTTGAAATTTGCATCCATGAATGCTTTGTAGACAAACTTTATTAACTCATCCTGCTCCATAGCAAGGAATCTAAGCTATAATATTAATAAGTAATAATGCATTTTAATAATACATTTTATGTTAACTTTTATATCCATGACAGCTGTTTTATTTAAAGTATACTTATATACCTATTTCTTTTTCATACTAATGCATTAAATATTGATGGCTATTTCTATTATTAATGTTTTTAATATAGTTTTTCTTTTTTAACATTGCATATTATATTTTAATATTGTAATATTGTAAAAAAAAAAATCTAATTTAAACATTTTTTATATCCTTATATATTTTTATGTATGTGTGTACATTTTATTTATTAATTACTACATAAACTCAATTTAGCTGTCAATATGCAGTGCAATTAGTACAATTATTAAACCACTGTGAAATCATTTTTTTCTTTTAAATAATCTATTACATTTATTATGCATTACATATAGACAGCTTTTTTATTTTAATGGATATTAAATAATAATGAAATATATCACAAGTGCATATTGACAGATACTTAAAAATACTAAAAAAGCTGAATGTAATGCACTTGTCTAATTTAATAATTGTTTTTAATAATCTTACAAATTCATATCAAATTTACATACTTGAAAGAAAAAAAAAAGAAAAATGGTTTAATAATTGGCCACATTGCACAGTAATTGCACATCTCATTTTAGTTGTATTTCAAGTAACAAATACAACTGAAATACTTCAAATAAAATACATTTTTGAAATACAATCTGGCATTACATATCGAGAATAGTTTAATTTAATTGTTGCATTTTGTTTTTAAATATTTTAGAGCATAATATTATATTATATATTACATATTTACATTTTTCTTAAGTGGTGTCTACATGTCTTAGCTTGGTCTTTCCTTCTTTTTTTCATAGCAGAATGTTGATACATGCTTTACTCGTCGTACAGATGACATCAGGGGCTAGTAATGTTTGGAGCACCTGTGCCGGAGGGCCCTGTATTTACCGACACTGACGGCTCAGACTATGGAATGTTGTGTAAACACTGGAAAGAATCCGGGGGATCCCTTAAACCTGAGGTTTAAGACTGTCCTCAGGCTGCAAACACCTCTGCTTTCTGCTTGTCTGAGCTTGAAAATATGCAAGGCAATAATTTTTTTTTTAAGTCTTAGAAAAGCAGAAACTTGTGTAATTGTGGTTGGTTTTTACACTCACTAGATTTCCAAAAAGTGCAAAATCAAGTTTTATTCAACGGATATTCTTGCCATGACTTACAAATTTTCACTTTTTTTATTATTTATTTTTAATACAAACCTGTTAACCAGCTGATAAGACCTAATAATATCTGAAAAAAAAAAAACTAAATTGTTTAATTTCACCAATGCATTACATATTGAGAGCAATTTTTTAAGTAAATAAAAAATAGTAATAAAAATCATTGAAATTTACATATTTTGTGTGTGTATATATATATATATATATATATATATATATATATATATATAATAGTAAAATATTTTTTAACATTTTAGTGTTGAGTTCCACAAGCACAAACAATAAAAAAGAAATAAAGTAGAAAAAATAATAATAGAAAAAATAAAAGAAAAAACACACACACATACATTTCCCAAGTTAATATTGGGAAATATTATATTTTTAGCTGTTATTACAAATTATTCTATTATTAGCTGTCTGAACGAATAATTTGTAATAATATTGTTCATTTTTGAGCTTAAAGACTGCACAGCAGCATAAAAAAGTGTGCTTTATAACTGGCATCAGAAAATAAATTAAAACATTTACCGTAGCACACATCTGCCACAACCTCTAAAAAACTTGAGATTGAAATAAACACCTGGTTTTCCCAAACACAGGGATTTCGACGGTGTCCAGAGGAATGCTCCTGAACGTGTTTACCCACAGCTCCATTTTCATACAAGCGCAAGCACATATTTTATGTTTGGTTTTCTCATTTGACTCTAAAGTCCGCGTTTGTTGACAGAACCCGAAGAGTATCAGCATTTTTCACTGTCAGCCTTGACCTGAAACCAATCTGAATCTGTCTCCACCCCATTCAGCTTGTAAAACTGACAGCAAAAAATCTCACGTAAAAATGCCTGCCATTTACATTGTGCTTACAACACGCTAATAGTTCAAAACCTTTGAATAAAGCTGGATTTGGTGCCCTGAGAAGTCAGCGAGCAGCCCTGCCTAGCCATAAACAATGAAACGAGACACAAACACTTCTAAACATCTTTCAGAAAGTCAGTTCAAAGACTAATCCATGACCTCTGCTTCCCTCAGGGGTGTTAGAGCAGTTCTCTGTGTGTGTGTGTGTGTGTGTGTGTGTGTGAAAGCCACATACCACAGAGCTTCACGCCATGCTCAGGCCCTTAAAAGCAGGACAGCACAGGCTGCTGTCGATGGGATTGCTGGGGAAATTAGCGGCTGAGTTTGTGGGCTTATTCTTTCACAGATGTATTGGAGCTAATGGAACATATTGATCTGGCATGTCCGCTTTAATTAAATGTAAATGGGTGATGAGCTAGTGGTATCTATGACGGCTGGGATCACAGAGAGGGTGACTCCAGTGAAGAGTGTATGAATGCTGCTATGTGCCTGTTTTATCTCGGAGCTCTCATACTGTACGCGTAAATGAGCTGGGCTGCTGCCAGCGCTTCTAGGATATGTGTGGGTGGCTGTAATTATAATTGATATTATATAATTAAAGTTGTCTTGTGGATGGGAAAGTCTTGCAACATGCTGTTGTCTCTTTCTCTCTTATTTTATAACGCCCAAGAGAGTAAAAATAATGGGCCAGACATATTCGGTATATATTTTTGCATTGTTGTAGCTGGCATTGTAAAATTACTTAATGGGAAACGAATGGTGAAATGCTGTAATTTAATATAAAATATACATTTTATACAACTTCAATAAAAGTTTTGAATTATAATAATAGATTTGTTGCTATTTGTTATTATTTATTTATTTATTTATTTATTTTTTTGTTGCTTGATATTATTGTGGAAACCAAGATAATAAATGAAAAATATATTATGGAAATTTACAACAACTAAACTATTAATAATAATAAGTGATTATATTTGATCAATAGTTATAATAATAATATTTAATTGTATATATTTATTTATATTTATATTGTGGAAACCAAGATAATAAATGGATAATGAATTGACAACAATAACAGATTTATTTATTTTGATTAATATTTTTGGGGTGACCAAGATAGATTATGAATTATGGAAATTGACAAAACAAGAACTATAATAATTCTAATAATATATACATTATTATTACTAATAATATATTATTATATACATTTGTATATAATTAAATATTGACTTGATGTTGCCTATTGGCTAAAATATTTTGGTAATTTAGGCAGAATATTTAGTAAAAACTTGTTAAAAAAGAAAAAAAGAAATCAGCCCCAGACTTCAGCTGATGAAGGAAGTGTGATGGCAGCTGATTACTTTGATATGTAAGTGAGAACGAGCTCTAATTCACACTGATCACTCAAGAGATCATCACGATGAATCAGAATCGTTCATTTAAGCAAATGCTTTTTTTTTAAATCATATTATTACAAACCGTTTTGACCCAACAAAATTCAAAAGTCCTATCTTTCCTAACTGGGAAAGTACCTTTACTTTAAACACAATCTGTTAACTGATGGTTTGGTGCTCTTGGCGGACAATAATTGACCACTCATAACAAACACAAACTCTGTTTATCCTTAAATACAGGTTTTTTTTTTGCCTGTCATAGATCTGTAGATGTTTTTTGTGGATGAGGCAATGTCACGCAACCTCAGCATGTTATATATATATATATATAAAATATATATGAAGAGGTATTATTCTTTATTCTTGTCACCACATACAGTACAGTATAAAAAAAATGAAGGCTGGAAGAATGTAAATGACAATACAATCCACATAGAAAATGCTTCATTAAATGTGCAAATAATTTAAATGCAGAATGTGCCTAGTGTGAAAACCCACTCGGCTTCTGAAGTTAGTGAGATCTGCTGAAGATTTGAAACGGTCAAAAGAGACCTGTTCAAATATACATGAGCCAAATGCTTTACAGCCTCAATTATGCACCGGTTCAGAGAGAACTGAGGAAAAACACATTTCTGCATTTCAATTAGCAAACTGTCTCTGCATGAGGTTGCCAGTGTCTATCTGCCAAACAACTGCATTCAAAGACCAAACATCTTCCATGATACACAAGGGGAGGCTGAACATGCAAATGAGTTTGAAACGTGTTTTTATAGTGCACATGTGGTTCATACTGTACTATTAACTGCTGTTCTTTTTATATTCCTCAGATTATGAAACAAGTTACAGCCAATGTTTCCACAAATGATTTTAGCAATAATGATTAGAAATGTTTCAAGTCAGCATATATTAGAATTCTTTTAGAAGGATCATATGATATTAAAGACTGAAAACTGGAAAATTCAGCTTTGTATTAAAAATAAATTACATTATATATATATATATATTAGTACTGTCAAACAATTAAATGTGATTTATGTACATATATAAACATGCACAAATATGTGTGTATATAAAATTGTTATATATGAAATATATTTATATATGATATTATTTATAGGAATATAAATATATAGCCTACTTGTAAATACATGCAAATATATATATATAAAAAAAAAATATATATATACTCAAATAAGAAAAACTGATATTTTAAGTAATTGTTTTGTATTTAAAACAATAAACACCTCAAAGGTTTGAGCAGTATATCAGTCGAAGTTTTTGGAATAATTTTAAAAAGTTCAGTAAACCAGTATTGTTGTGAAATATAAAAATAACGTTGTTTTTTTTTATATTTTCAAATCTAATTTTTACAACCTTAGGGTTGATGCTAAACACACAAGTTATGGAAGATGAAAATTAATTTTGCCATTGCAGGAATACATAACATTTCAAAATATTCAATTGAAAAACACTTCTTTCAGTTCTTATTTCTACATATTTTAAAAGATCTGAATTATACTTTTTAATTCACTAATTCTATTTCGTTTGTGTAGTGCTTTTTCACGACGCAAACCTTTGCAATGAATCTTTACAGAAAAGTTTTTTACATTATGTTTAGTAATATCAGTGGTGACTATGCTAACACAGTAGTATGTCATCAGTTTAACCTGGACTGGCTTCTTAAAATTTTCATATTTCTTGTAGTAAATTCCTGAACCTCGTGAAGGTCTTTTTCTCTGGTGTGTAAGTAGCAGCCAGTAGCGGTTATTTGAGCCCAGTCCTCAGGGCTAGCAGGTGGCCTGAAAGGCAAAATGAGTGGCAGGAGAGACTGGGCTCAACATTCTTGCATGGCAGAGGATTTACCTTCCATTCACCCCAGAGTGCTCCGTCTCCTAGCGCCTGTGCCCTTGTCTGTCTGTCTTCAGGGCCCCCCTCCCACAATCCACTGGGCTGTCAGCCACAGGACCACATTAGAAGCTTGTAAGGAAATCTCCGAAAGTCTTGTTATGATCTCCTATATACGAGGGCAAAATTATTTAGATGTTGGATATTTGATGTATGTTCCACTGCCACAGAAAGTGGTAAATAATCACATTGCTCTTTCTCATCCCTAACAGTGCAAACGCTCTTGCTGCAGTGCACCAGTGTATCCGTCAGATGTGCTAATAGCTTCTCAGAGGCTTAAGAGTAAACATGAACTCGATAAAAACTTTGCAAAGAGGTGCCTCAAGGAATCATCATGAAATGCCAGCCTCTGTTTCCAGACGACTGCAGAGTTTCCTGGACTCTGTGCTCTCTCCTATTTTAGGGAATAAAGCGGATGTTTAAAAAACAGCCACAATAAATCTGCGCCTCTGGCATTGCCTTTGGTATATAAAAGAGGCTCAGTGCATGCTTACCAATAATCACATTTGAATCGTTTTCTTCACACAGCTACATTTTAATCCAAACAAATGATATTTAGGGTCAAACTATACGACTATTATGATTTGCGTCAAGACTTGTCGGCTACATTTGCTTATATCGTAAATTTGTTCATCAACGTGAATTTCCTTTCACCTGCTCCATACGTCGTTTAGAACCTAAATCCTAACTAAAATATTATTTCACACATATATTTGAGCCGTAGAAGCAGGAAACCTCAAGCAATGGATAATATTTCTAATTTAAGACGCATTTCAAAAGAATCCATGCGGATTTAGCTTGAGCATTATACGATTTGGCTAACAGCGTAAAGCTCGTTCCTGTTACGTCAAAAACCTTGGATGTTTTGTGGAGGAGTTTTCAGAGAGGAATCCAGGCACTTTTTTTAAACCTCCAGGGTGCTTATGAAACCAGTCTGCAAGCATCAAAAAATCATTTATTCAAACCCTTCAACTGACTGAATGAGCAACAAACACGTCTACCGGTATTAGGCACCAGGAATTCAGTTCACAAGGACGCCTGTGGGATCTGCTGCATAATCCCAGAAAGTCCCCTTCAAATGGAAATGTTTAGCAGTGAGTCATTTACTACAGAAGATAAACTCCCCCCAAAACACAATTCAAATTCATATCCCCTTTCAGGAGCTCTAAGACTGTAAGTGAGCAAGAAAACTAACCTTCAACAATATAGTTGTTCTGAAAGACATTTTCTGGGTTTAACTCTAATTAAGCTCAGTCGATTAAGGATAAACAAAATGACTTGTCCCTCATTTTCTTCAAAGGGTTAGTTCACCCAAAAACTAATTCTGTAATTAAGTACTTACCCTCATGTCGTTCCAAACCCGTTAGACCTTCATTCACCTTCGCAACACAAAACATTTCTGATGAAATTTGAGAGCTTTTTGGTCAATGTTAAAATAGTCCACGTGACATCAGTGGTTCAGCTCTAATTATACGAAGCGACATGCATGCAAAGAAAACAAAAACAACAGCTTTATTCAATTTCTTTTTCGTTTGCGTCAGTCTTCATCACACATTCACAACAGTACCATGACACATGTGCAGCACATCTGGGGAAGAGAAGAAATTGTTGAATGAATGCGTTATTTTAGTTTTCTAGCTTCATAACATTAGGGTTGAACCACTGATGTCACATGGACTATTTCAACGATGTCCGTACTACCTTTCTGGGCCTTGAACATGTCAGTTGTGTTGCTATTGTAGGATTACAAATTGTAGAAATGGCTAAACATTTTCATATATAACAGTATAAATTGATCATGTATTTCTTATTTGCATTCTAAGAACAGTGAGCACTGATCTGAGACAGTAGCCTATTGATTAGTTTCCTAAGATAAGAGTGAATGCTAATCTCAAGGTTCAACTGTTCCACTGTTTAAAGATTTCTATAGACTACTTTGAAGACAATCAGATTTTACTTTGATGATGTCATCACATGCTTTGTTTCAACTGTCTCCACCTCTATGTAACTCCTCCCCCTTGAAATGTATATAAGCTACCAGGTATTATGCCTTATTTAGATTTTACTTTGATGACTGCAGCGCGCAGACAGTCTCACAATAAAGAGAATCTTGCTTCTAAATCCAAAGTCTGTCTCCTGGTCGTTCGTAAAAAAAACACAATCTAAATCTCGGATTTCATCAAAAATATCTGTGTTCTGAAGATTTATGAAAATTTGACTTTACCCCTTTAAAACCAGGTAAAAACGGTTGTTACAGTTACAGTATTTAAAACGGGACTAGGTTAATAGATTTAAAGCTGAAATATGTATTTTAGTGTAAGTGTACTGCAGTCAGATGTTTTTTTGTATTTAAACTATGAAGCACTATAAATTGGTAGTTTATTAGGGCTTTGCAAAATACAAAGTATTTACACTAAAATCCTGTTAACATGCATATTAACATCTTGTGACTGTACTATTGTAAGAATTTTAGAATATAAAATAGTCCCCGTTGTAAGTACCTCACTGGAACCCAGATTTGGTTGACCTTTTTTTTTTTCTTTTTAAAGGAACTAAATGCTACAAAGGCTGTCGACAGAGCTTAACTTGCATTAAACCCAGAATATTCCTTTCAAGATTATCCAGCATTTAATTACAAAGGAAAATGGTAACCGACATCAACACCCTCATCAACCATCATGAACTCATTATGTGCAATTTTTTTCTTTTACTGCCATGTTTCATCACAAACACATAAATTAAATGCATTTATAAAATGTTTAAACCTTCAAGAAATCTTAAAACGTGAGGACGTCCTCGATTACACATTGTGCTGTAGAATCTATACAAGTTCCATGTTAAAATCCATACTTAAATAGAAGTACCACAGGCGTTTTACATCCTGCTCGAGTAAACTTGCACTTTCCCATGGGGATGTTCTGCATTTCTGTAGATGTTTCAGATGTTTTGTTTTAAACGCAGTGTCCGTAAGGCGTTTTGGAAGCAACACGAACATGAACATGCTGGACTGCCAATCAAAGTGAAGAAATCATGCTTTAGTTGTCATTTATCATAGTTCACTGGAATGTTCTTGACCTCCATGGATTGCAAAAGAGTTTCCAAAGAGTCAGTACTGGTTTAAGTGTGTATTGTGTCCTTGTGCCTCTGATTTGGCAATGAACAAGCATGGCATGAGTTAGCGTTGTGCTGTAAGGAGAAGGCCTTTGTGGCCTCTCTCCTGGAGATTTTTCAACTCTTCTCTGTGGCTCATCTCAGCAGTGGATAGATGGTTTGTTTTCGAGAGTGGCCGTGACTGACCGCAGCCACACCACACCCACCCAACAGAGGTGCTTCAGGCCAGCCAATCGTCCATTCAGTGTGGCTGGAAGACCAGGGCACCTGCAATGAGAGACGACAGAGCATAAAACCAGATTTTCCCTGAGCTCAAAGCCAAACGCTGTAATTTGAACCCAGCCAATGCACTCCGACTTCATGCAAATGTAAGAGGCCATTTAAAATTGACATAGAAATGTCAGGGAAGAAAGAGTAGCACATTTCATGGTGTGTATATCTACCACCATGCTTAAAGGGATAGTTCACCCAAAAATGAAAATTTGATGTTTATTTACTTACCCCCATGGCATCCAACATGTAGGTGA